>FLSR01004888.1:5663239-5675674 GCA_900092035.1 Leuciscus waleckii | reverse complement strand
CAGCTGGTTTTCAAATCAACAACGTCTGCATACATTTAAAAAAAACAAAGAGAAGGAGAAATAGTTGGTAACCTCGCCAATCATGCGCATCAGTGTAAAATGAGACAATGTGTCAAGGACATGTGTGACACAACGACAAAACAGGAAGTCACAGTTTTAAAAATAATCTGGGCATCAGCAGCTGCATTTTAATGAGCATTAGAGCTTCCTTATGACCCAGCCAATCAGACTGTGTCTGGTGTGAAATTTAAGAGGAAATGAAATTACAATGAAATATAAGGGGACTTTGTGTGGTCAGATGTAAGTGTGTGTGTGTGTGTACCTGTCTCGAACAGCCTGCAGGGCGACTCGTGGAGGTTTTGAGCGGAAAGTAAGAGGCAGAAACTGCAAGCCGAGGTCTGACCTGTCGCCCTCTCCGCGCACAGACTGAGAGTCTTCAGGATAGCAAAAGGAGGAGTCGAAATGATAGAGAGATGAATGAAGAGAATAAGAAGAAGTCAGAAGATGTGGAAACAACTAGGCGAAAGCACGATTAAGCATTAACAGATTCATCACATGAAAAAAAGTGTTCAAAACACCAGATAAATGATTAAACTGCTGCTCACTGATGTTTTTAGTGTATTTTATTGCAAAATATTTGACATACAACACACTGACATACAATTACTACTATAAAACCTTTTAAAAATTCACAAATAATTATATATTTTTTGACATAAGTGTAAACTTTGGTTTTTATTTTGGTCGATAGCTCTGCACGCAGTTAAATCACATTGGTTCCCTTTATTGAACATCAAAATTGTTATTAAAGATCAATTCTGATTGGCTGAGTTTGTTGCATAATGTAGTTTTTTGTGTTGCTTTCAGTGAAGATGCGAAAATTAAATCTTAATACATGTTCCTGGTGTTATTATTCTCCATGATTCATCCATTCATTTTACTCCAAATGCAAAATAAGGGTATGCTCTGCCTCTAAAATGGCTTTCCATTACGGCTGATGTCACAGTAAATAAAATGAAGTCACTTTACATTGTTGTATCTTGTTTAATATCCTCGCTCACTCTGAAATATGTCAATTTACTGAAAATTGGTTGCTTCAAGACACAGTGTTACAGTTTCTGTGTAGTTTTACAAGCTAAATAGTTATGTGATGTAGAAAGTCCCTTTCTGGTCCTTAGTGAAATGTGAGTGGATTACTTCTTGTATTCGGACAAGGAATTCCCAATGAGAGAGCCGAACTCTTACTACTTCCCTTTTAGGTTTGAAATCGATCTCTCTGTCTCACCATTGTCCCCCTGCTCTTCCTCAGTGAAATTGAACTCCTTCAGCCGCTCCTCCTCAAGCATCGATTGGTTGGCGAGGGAGTTGGTGTCATCATCTGATTGGCTGCCTCTTCGGCTGATGACGCGGTAGATGCCGCAGTCCAGAACGTTAAAGCTCTCCTGCGCAGGAAGAGTCATTTAGCATTTTAAAAATGTGTCTCTATATATATATATACCACAAAACCAGTCACATGGGTCAATTTTATGAAATTGAGATGTATACATCATATGAAGCTGAATAAATAAGCTTTCCATTGGTGTATGGTTTGTTAGGATAGGACAATATTTGGTCGAGATACAAATATTTGAAAATCTGGAATCTGAGGGTGCAAAAAAAAATAAAATTGAAACATTGAGAAAATCAGCTTTAAATTTCTCCATTTATGATCGTGCTTTTGCTGCATTCACTCACAAAAATAAATGTTTTTTTATATATATATATATATTTGCACTCACGTGCGAGGAAATGCTACTCCTGCGGCTGCTGCAGGCCGAGTCCAGTGGCTCCAGTTTACTGATCACTTCCTCCAGCTGACCAATCAGCTGCTGTTGGGAGGCGGAGTTTAGCTGAGCCTTGAGATGCTCCAGTCGATCAATGGGGAGGGACTTCCTGGCCTGAAGAAATGCAAAAGAGAGAGACTATTTTTGGAAAGGAGCACTAGCGTAATATTTAAAGCACACTGAACAGTATATACTACCTCTTTCTTAAAAAGCCCAATGAAGTGCCTTGGAACACGCTTTTTCCATACATGTTTATGTTTTATGTCAATTGGGTTGATTTTATATTATTAATATTTATTTATTACCATAATTATATAACTATTAATTTTATAATAAATGTTTATATTATTATTATTTATATTTATAATAAAAAAAATTTGGAAGACAGATGAGCTATAATATCATGAAATTTTTTTCAAATATATGTTTGGAGTGAATATACTTTTGTGCATGCGTCACTTTCATGACCTCTCACCTTTGACCTCTGTCCACAGCAGAACCTGACCACTGTGAGGTGTGAAGATGTAAATGGCAGAATCCGTCCAGGTGAGCAGATTTTGATCACTAAGAAACACGAAAAGTCAAATATTAACACCAGAACCCTTTCAAACCTGAGACGTTAACTTCGTAATCATAATGCACACAGCAGATATGAAATACTGTGTCTTTACCAAAGAGGTCATGTGTAATTTTAATACAAGGAGTGGTTACCCAAACTGAAGGAGTCTTGGGAAGGCCAGAGACTGTGGACTCGTCTGTGCGGGATTGAAATGAGGCTCATTCCTGAACAAAAATACACAACAAAAATGTAATGAGAGAAAAATAATGGAGATACAGAACTAAGGGACAAAATGATGTCACAAGTAAGTGTTAAACACACAAACACACACTTGTAAGAGACGAGGGGCAGCGGTGGGCAGGCCAGCAGCTGTTTGAACTGGTGTGTGCTCAGGACTTCTCCACTGAAGCTGGACTCCCATATGCGTGAGCTGGGCCGGGCGCAGTACAGCAGGGCAGGAGGACCCCCCCCCTGACCCCCCTGACCCCGCTGACCCTGCAGGAGAAAACACGCCCCAAACTCTCCGACTCGCTCTTTATTACCCACACGCCAGAACTTCTCCCTGAGAGAAAGAGAGACAGGAACAGACTGAATTTATTTCTTGAAAGTATGTGTATGCATTAAAAGGCTCCTATTGTGCTTTTATTTTCATCTCTCTTTAATGTGTAATGTTGGTGTTTGAGCATGAAAAAGATACAAAGCACAAAGTCCCTCCAGCGGGAGTTCTTCTCTATATCACTGTCAGTGCTTCGAATCCCTGAAACGCCTCCATTGTAGTCTTGAGTTTTCTTCCGGGAACGAACACGTCACAATATTCCTCATTATAATAATTAACACGCAGAATAAAGGGGGCGGGGCCTCGTTGAGTTAGTTAGTAGTGTGTGGAAACTGGAGGTTATGGTAAGGGGCCAATCACAACACACTGATCCAGCCGACCAATCAAAGCACACTGTGCTTTTCAGAAGGAGGGGCTGGGAAGAGAGGAGCAGCAACAATGGAGAATTTGGGAAAAATAATGTGTTTCTTGAACATTCAAGTATGAAAACCTATTTTAGCAGACCCCGAAAACAAATCAAGAAATGTTTTCAGATTCTTTTTTTTACATTTGATAAACATTTAATCTTAGTTATGGTCTGAGGACATGGGGAAAATGTGATATCAATGTTTGATCTGACAAATTTCATCAAATAAAGAGCCCAATTCATACATTTTCGTCAAGAATTCAAAGTGAACAAATAGTTTTTTAAACTAATTGCGGGTAAAGGGACGTGTCGTCCTATGTTTCCTGCCAACACACACACCTCTCGGTGTCACACAGGTAGCAGCGGCTGAGAGACGAGACCATCAGGTGTCCGTCTGTGTACCCCAGCTGAACGACACGTGAATCCACAGTGGTGATGGTCTGAACTGGGAACATCACAAACGCAGAGCCCTGTTTGGAAGCAAAACCAAACCACAAACAAACACACAAGCTCCGATTAGGAAAACAAATCTTTTTATAGGATGGATTTTTTTTGTGTAGTGTGTGTGTGTGTGTGTGTGTGTGTGACTTTGTCTTGTGTGTATGCTTGTATGCTACCGTTCAAAAGTTTGGGATCAGTATGAACGTTTTCTTATACCTTCCCGAGTTTTGCCGACCCAGCTCGGACGCAGGACACTTTCCCCCCGACATCTCCAGCAAACACTCGGAGGGCCACGGTGTCCCAGCACAGAGATGTTACCGTCTGTCCGCGATGCTCCCAGGACACACACACGCGCTCAGGACGGCCACGCCTCTCCAAGTGCAGCTCCCACACCACCACCAACCCCTGACTGGCGTACACACACAAACAAACACATTCGGATTGTCAACTACAAACACCAGGAGCACATGTAAATGTGGCGAAGATGAATCAGTAGCACCTCACTGCAGTACACGAGATCCAGGGGGCGGAGTTGGATCCAGATATAAGGGGTGGAGATGGGTAGGTTTAGGGGTGGGTTTAGGGATCAGGGGGTGGAGATGGGTAGGTTTAGGTATATGTAAGGTGGGAGGAGTTGACCACCTTTAAAGAGAGATCAACTTTTACGTACACCAGGTGACCTGTAAATGTGAAAAAGCCTAGAAAAAGTTTAGCTAAATATTCCTTTTTCGAATTGCCTGAAAAACCACCTCATGTGAGCGTAAAAATTTTTTTGCGAAATATGGGAGTTTTTGCGAAATTGACGTGTTTCCATTGGACGCATTTTCAAATCGCAATTTCAATTTGCGCAATTTGAAGGGTAATTGAATCGTGGCTAGTGATGAACACTTTAATTTTCACTCCGAAAATTGTTATGGCCGAAATGATAAATCTTTATTTTTTCTAAAGACATTAACGTTTCTCGATGTGATGCATCACAGAAATCAGCAGGACTTTTTTTTACATTCTGTCCCTATTTTCACTCATCTGTAAACACTTCCTGTTTCCTTGCTACTTAGAAACCTTGAAAAACACTTTTCGTGAGTCAAAGCAGAGCATGACGTAAGTGAAAGATGATACCAAAATAGACGACAATAATAATGCATTATACTCCGACTATGACTGTGTGATCAATAATCACTTCACAGTGCCAATAAAACACAGGAAGAAGCAAACGCATCATGCATACACCATTGCAGACTGCACAAAGACCAAACACACAATTGATAACATTGGACAATAGCATTTCAACACTGCTAATAGTTCTGTGCATCAACTCAGTGACTAACTGTGTTAAAGGGGAACTTGTGAAATGAGTTGGCTGTGTGTACTTTGTGTGTGAGGATGAGTTTCTGCTTCCAGCCGTCTCTCTGAATGAGGTGAAGTCCTCCGGAGGACGTGCCCAGAGCGAGCCACTTTCTGGACACCGAGAGGCATTGCACTCGGGACACAGACAGAGAGAGAAGGATATTAGAGTGAATCTCACAAAATGTACAGGTCATATTTCATCCTGAATTTAGAAATAATTAAATATAACAATATTGATTGCTTATTAATTACTCACCCTCATGTTGTTCCAAACGCGCAAGATTTTCGTTCATCTCCGGAACACAAATGAAGATATTTTTGATGAAATCTGTGTGATATCTGTCCCTCCATTGACAGCTACGCAACTACCACTTTGGCACTTCAAAAAGTTCATAAAGAGATTGAAAATACAATCTGTTCATCAAATAAAGCGATCGAGTCTCTTCAGAAAATTTGGACTAAACCGCTCGAATAGGGCTGGGCGATAAAACGATAACGATAATTATCGCGATTACATTTTTCTCGATTAAAAGATATCAAGAGTTTGATAAATGTTCGATAATGTTTATGCGCCAAAAGCGGAACGAAACTCATTTGAACCGCGCACCACACGGACCATTTATCCGCTCGGCTCAAAGTCCAAACGGCAGCGCGGGCGCGAGCTCACTAGAACAGATGCGTTTACTCTGATCGCTCTCGGTCACGAGATCCAGTGAGAAGCGCTTGAATTCAGCGAAGAACACAAATGTCTCAGTGATTTAAACCAGTTTAAAGGCAGATGAAACAGCGCTGGCAAGTGTTTGTCCTGATATGTTCTGACAATAAGGAGTAGTTTAAAACCACAATTAGCGCTCTGCCTTTAAATTTGAAAGAAATAAAGATTTGACTTTTATCGTGATAATTATCGACATAAATTAAAATTATCGTGATTTTTTTTTTTGGCTATATCGCCCAGCCCTACGCTCGAATCATATGGATTAGTTTCACGATCTCTTTATGAACTTTTTGAAGTGTCAAAGTGGTAGTTGCGTAGCTGTCAATGGAGGGACAGAAACCACACAGATTTCATCAAAAATATCTTAATTTGTGTTCCGAAGATGAACGCAAGTCTTGCGTGTTTGGAACGACATGAGGGTGAGTAATTACAGACAGAATTTTCAGAAAATATCTATGAAGATCATTTTCATGACAATTAAGCCACCCAGTTGTCATTAACGTAATGAAACAATAAAATAATCTTCATTATTAAAATTCAAAAATATTACATGCAACATTTAAATCACAATTATATACAAGTAGTTTTTTTTACAGGATTCTTTAACAGCATTTATATGAAATTGAAATCTTTTGTAACATTGAAACATTTCTTCACGATGACATTTGATCAATTTAATGCTTTTTGATGAATAAAAGTATTAATTTCTTTTATTTCTAATAATCTAATTCTATTACTTCACAATGCAAAAGAAAAAATCTAAAAAATTATTATTGTAATGTTCTTAATGAAAAATATTAGTTTTCTCTTTTTTCTTTTCTTTTGGTTTTAGGGTGAAACTACTTGACCCGAACATGTTTTGTTTGATTCATCAGCTAAATTATTCCCCTTTATTATTCTCATGGCATGAAATCAAATAAATCTGAAAGACGTTTAACTAAGCTCCCTCAAAAGTAAACACCACCAACTGCGTGCAATTCAGGTCAGCCTGGATAACAGTTGCCATAAAAGCTGTACCAATAAACACTTCTACTCTTTCACAATAGTTGAGGTAGTTGAGTAGGTAAGTGCGTATGTTACTTTGATACGTCCCGAGTCCAGTCGCAGGGCGGAAAGGAGGGGATCCAGACAGTCAAACTCTGCCAGGACATGAGTGCAGGACTCCACAGGAACCACAGGAATCATCCTGCACCGGCCTGAGAGGAAACAACAATAACATTGGCTTTTTAGTGGGAATCATTAGTGAATGCAGCATGTTTGTCTAACTAGAACGCATTTTGGTGTAATATCATAGATGCATGTTTTTACGCATCATCTGTGTATTCAAAACAGCAACTTTGCGCAGATTATGCATGCATGACATGTTTGAACAAGCAACCAATCACAAAAATGTATGCAAACATTGTTACCAGGTACACAAGCATTCAAACAGCAGCACTTTTGGTCATCATAAGCGGCTTCAGAGTCTGATTATGCCCAAAAATGAGCCCTCAATAGGCAGCAAGACAGTGAGCTCACTAGGTTGAGACACAGCCTTCCTCAGAGTCATATGATTCCAGGGAAATTCAATTGGAAAAGCATGACTACCACGCATCTCTCCTCTATTTTTCAGTGATTTTCCTTTGCTTTTCCACACAAAAATAGTTCCATTGAAGGACAATATATACAGACATAAACTGTATACACTATATGATATAAAGCAATGCTTAAACTAACCGAATATACAACAAAACGTGATGTTAATCTATTTTTGGGAACTTTTACTCTCTTTATTTGTTTTTCACACATCTGAAAGTCAGCAGAAAAGACAAAACGCTTACTCTCTCACACACATATACACACATTTGACCACTTCCGCTTAGTTTTGAACACATAGCCTATTTACAAGAGTTCATTTAATGAAACACTATATATAACGTTAAAGGTGAATCTCAAAGTTAGAAGTTATAAATCAAACCGCCGCGTTAGCCGATTAGCATGACTGTCAATCACGAGATCCGAGTTTAAAACTCGCCAAAACAGCAAAAAACATCGAATAAATACATTTTTATTTGAGTTTTTGTCTTTAAAAAAACAGTTTGTTTAAGGTCAGTGTTGATCCGGAGCTGGAAATTTAGGTACTTTCACAATCAACGTTTTAGTTTCTACTTCTCCTCGTCATTCTTTCCTTAAATCCTTAGTTATATAATTTAAACGTTAAAGGCAATATAAACATATTTTTTTTCAAACGTTATTTATTTTATAAACAAATAAATTGAACTTATTTGAGTTGCTAAATGTCACTTCAAGCATTTCAATAACGTATTAAACATGAATTAAGACGTATAAACTCGTGTTTTACCTCCTCCTGAGTTCCAGACGCATTTAAATCTGCGAAACCTCCAGAAATGTAGTAAAAATTAATCATTTAGTGTGTAAAGAGACGATCATGTGTTTCTTTTCGCCACTGTAATTCCTGCAGTGTGTTTGACAGCTGACTGAAAACTGACCGGCGCTACTTCTCCACAGCGATCCTATCATTTGTGACGCGCAGTGATTCACACTCCCCCGGGGAACTATTTCTTGCGCCTTTGGACCTCACTTACTATCAAATACATAGGGAACTTTACTTACTCATAGCAAAACTTAATATATCTTCTAATCATGCATGAAAAAACATTCAAGTATTATTTGAACATATCTGCTTTACAAACAAATGATTCTCAAAGACGCGTAGGTGTTCCAGCAGTAGTTTGGGGTCCATTGGTCCATTAAATCTCTGGTGGGTATTGATTGATATTTGAGACGCCCAGGAGAATAAAGCCTGTTCCATCACCAGCAAGCAAAAATAGCCAAGACTCGACCCTCAAACATCTTACGCCCTTGTAATTAATGTGTTTAAGCGCCATATTCAGATATAGATGTAGGAATTGTATTATAAAGATGGCCATCACCAAATGCAAGCACATAATGACTGTATGGTGGATCATGAGAAGAGAATATAACCTACAACAGTATTGATTACTGTATACAGTCTGAGACCAATACAAAAAGAGTTAACTTAGTTAATGATGCAAATGGGTTTACATTTGATTAGTGACCTACTGTAGAAACGGTGCAGAATCTTAATTTTTAGTAGCTCAAAATCTCTTTTACTTGCTTTCAAGTAACATTACGTCTGTTTTATTTTGACATTATGAATACAATTGCTGCCCTCAAATGTTAATCTGAACTAAAATAAACCTTTGTCAAAAGCTCAAAATTTGTTTTACATTAAGCTCGTTATAAACCACGTCTGGAAGAAGTGTGTGGCCAGTTGTTCTATGTTTACATAGATGTATTGGTCTAACAAAGGGTTTTCAAACTGAGCACCACAAGGAAGTAGTGGTTGTTTAGAGAAAAACAGTGCAAAATGCAATTCCTGTCTCTGAAAATATTAAAATTAAGTGTTTCCTCTTCAGGGGTTTTATGATGTAATATAACAGCTTCCTCACTGTCGGTTAACTGAATACTTTAAGGAAGCGCTTTTAATAAAACACACCAGTTTAATTGTTTAAATCTTGACTTTATTTGAAATAACATACACAACTCAGTGCAGCTAGAGAACACATTATGAAGCAGTGCGGATGAGCATGTACACGTGTTTGTGGCACACAGATCAGTAATTGCACTACATAGAAATTATTATTACTCTCATTATTACAGTATTGCTATACCCCTCCCCTTGGCATGTCTTGAGCGACTGATTTCCAATCAGGCCTCAAGTCTTGGGAGATTCGAACTGGATTGCAATACCGATTTGTGAGAGTCCTCCTTATCCTTGACTTAAAAGCTTTTCCCTCAAACCGAGTCCTTTGCATTAAACGTTATAAGTTCCTGAGATCTTTCCATGGTATTATTGAGCCAAGTTTGGTCATTGTAGAAATACAACTCTGTTAAAATTTCACATCTTACCTAGGAAATGAAATTATCCACTGAAAAAAAAATCGGGAAAGGCAAAAAACGGAACGGAACGAACAAAATAAAAGAGAGAAGTACATAATAATACAGTTATTTCTGACTGGAGCAGCCCATCTCCAAGTGGACCAATAAGATGACAGAATTTGCTCTCTTCAAGCCCCTCCCCCAGGCAGACACGCTCACTAGCACCTCCAGCTCTGATTGGCTGGAAAATCCGCCCATCAGGCCCCAGTCGGCCCAAGCTGGGAGAGCGTGTCTTTGTTCCTCTCCCTTTTCTTTAAATTCACCCAGAGTCTTTTATGTCTTTCATCTTTTTCCTCACAGTCTCCTCAGGTTTTTCTCATCATTCTGCGCGTTTGCCAGGCTTGGAACTTGTTGTACGCCGCCTGAAGCATTTCCTCCAGGTGGCCCGTTAGCTTTTGCAATCAGAAAACACAGGAAATTACTATGTAGTTCCACTGTAAGTGCATCAGAATATTTAAAAATGCCCTTAAAACCTCTTAAAATTTCACATCATATGAACAAAAATATTTAAAAAACACTTTATATATGGAAAAATCCAAATACAGGAATCACACTGGAAACTATAGACACCTTAAACCTCAAATAACCTCATAAGAATTAAATTATGTAGTTTAACAAAAGTATATGTTGAACAATTGTATGCAACATATCGCATCTTTTCTTTTAAGAGCTGCTTTAAAGCAGAATTGAACTTCGTTTGCATCATTAAATCATTATTTTTCTGTTTATGCCTGTAAAGCTGCTCTGAGTTTGAAACAATCTGTATTGTATAAAGCGTTATAGAAATAAAGGTGACTTGACACATTGACTTTCGTTATAGATGCTTTACCAAAACTCTTCAACCTCTGGTACTCTTCACTTAAGGGTCGTTCACACTCGTGATCCTCGGCAGTTACTTTTCTTAATGAAAGGAATGTACTATATTTTGTTGCAAAAATATGAATTAATTGAATATTTTATATTTTGAGGGGATTTCATGGACCTCACCAAGAGTGTTCACTATAAACTATGCACCATTTGTTTCTATACAATGTAATAAAATATATAAATAGTCTTTATGCATTAAAAATATATAGCTGGGTTTTTAAATGTGCCATTCACTTCCTATGGCGGTCATTGACCACAAAGATCACAAGTGTGACTATTTTTTTAAGAACATTTAGCATTGTCTAATCATGTCCACATTATTTGTGTTCATATAAGAGGGTTAAACAACACTCTATCCTGAACCGGTTTTTCCACACAATTATGGAGATGGCAAAGTCTGAAACGCATTAATTATTCATGTGTACTCTAAGCAGTATTCAGAGAAGCCATTACAGTAAGTGGAGGGGGCGTGGCCTTACATTAGTGCTCAAATACTGCCGTTGGATCTTCTCTTGAAAGGGGCGGAGCTTCGTCAACTGGAATCTCTCCAGGTTAGATTTCATCTTTACCACCTGTGTGCAGGAGAGAGGGACAGATATAACAAATCATGTTGCAATAAACAATAAAAGTATAAAAATATACTAAGGCACTCGATTAAGCCTTTATTTTTTCATGGCTTAGATTGACAAGCTGTAGTTACAGCACTTTTTGCATTCCTTGTGTTTATAAAAACATGCTACTTCCTTATTTCTGTTTGGAAATATTTTAATGTGAAGTAATTGCAGGTGTACTCCTTGACCTTCTCCTCCAGGAAAGGAGTGCTGACGGGGAAACAGGACCAGAAGTGTCGGAGCAGCTCTCCGGCGGCCGTGTATAAGTGCTTCAGCTCGCCCTGAACATCAGTGGGCACTAATTCTATATAAATAAACACAAAGAAAGAATAGATCAAGTTAATGGACAGTACAATGCCTTAATGAAACTTAAATGCCTGGTTTAAATCCTCACAATAGCAGAGTGCATTAAAGTCTCAGCTGAGGCGGGTTCATTTAATATTATTATACTGGGATGAATAGACAGTGTGAGGTCAAACACTGACGGTTAATGGTCTGTTGGCCTCCGCCCTGCATCAGAACTCCTCCAGGTGACAGCGCTGTGATGGCGGAGCTCGCCGCACTGCTTGACATCACCTAAAACAGGCCAGAAATGAATGCAAAATGTTTCAAACTTTTACCCACAGATCCTCATCAACCTCTCACTGGTGTACCTGTGTCAGGCGGGGTTTATAGGTCCTCATCTCCTGCTGGATAATGCTGATGGAGTTCATAATGTCCTGACTGGTGGTGTAATGCTGCGACTGTAGCGGAGTCGGGCCGTGGGAATATCTTACAGGAACAAACAAAACAAAACAAAAAACGTAATATGAAGATCTGTAGATTATCCAAACGTCGTCTGGCAGATACAGAATAAAGGCACTGGGTGTTTACCTGTCTGATTTCTTCAGGTTCAGAGCGATGGTCTTACGCACAGTCTCACCCTGAAGGTCATCATATTCTATGGCTTCCTGTAATTTCACCTGAAGAGCCACAAACAAACATGAGAATCTAGTGTTATGCATGGTAAAAAAAGAGAGACAGATAAAAGACTAATAGGTCCTTAACAATTGATACTTGTTAGATTTATTATAAAACCTTACTTTATGATACATTTGTATGTATGTATATATGTATATATGTGTGTGTGTGTGTGTGTGTGTGTGCG
>FLSR01004888.1:5640526-5653575 GCA_900092035.1 Leuciscus waleckii | reverse complement strand
TTAAACCCGCCAATAGCGCGCCAGGTGGATAAGCCAGTTTGTGATTGGTTCCCGAAAAATTTGTAAAGGAAGCAGCAGAGATAAATGTACAGGTTTCCATCCTGAGCTGCAGGGCGAAATCAAATCGACCCAATCTAGTTAACACTTCGGATTTATCAATCAGAATTTTTATTGTTCAAAAGCATTATTACTATAAACAAAATAAAAAATAACTATTAAATACTCTATTTTATAGTACAGTTGTATTATTATTTGAGTAATATTTATTGTTTTTTTTAAATATAATTTAAAAAAGAAACATTGATTATTAAATTTTCATTTGTATAGTACAATTAATAGCATTATTACTATATTTATTTATTGATTTGATTTCAATAACATTTTTATTATTATATACTTGATTTTTATAGACTGGTATAATATACCACTATTTTATACATAATATAATATACACTATTTTATACAATAGTGTTATTCCTGTAGTAATATTTATTTATTATATATTTCTTTTTTATTTATTTAAGAGTTTTTATACATACACAAAACAGATCAAATGAAAGTCCCACATTATATATACAGAGAGTATAGTATACATAAAATATACACAAAAAGTGTTTCCCCCATTCTCATGTTGACACGTTTGGACTGATATGAGGGTGAATAATGACAGTAATTCATTATATTGTGTTGAAAACAAGTTGATGTAGGTTGTCTTATGTTTGTAGGGAACACCAGATGTGAA
The DNA here is from genome assembly GCA_900092035.1 of Leuciscus waleckii. NCBI lineage: Eukaryota > Metazoa > Chordata > Actinopteri > Cypriniformes > Leuciscidae > Leuciscus > Leuciscus waleckii. Next base: position 5,652,833 of record FLSR01004888.1, on the reverse strand, counting down.
GCTGTTTTCTAAACCTCTGGCTCTGACACTCCTCTGCAAATATCTGCTCAAAGCCTTCGTCTGCTCCGTAAGTGCATGTGTGCAAAAAAATACTCAATGAAAGAAGTCAATGGATGTGTCTGTGGAGTTCAGTCACATTAAGCTGCTAAAGCCAGAAAAATGTTGGAGTTCAGCACATGTGATGATGGGACACGGCTGTTCTCATGAGTGTGTTTCTGTTAGACGAGGAACAAGCGCTGTAAGATTCTGCCGTTGATAATGGCCGCTCCTCTGGATGTGGAGAAGGGGACTGTGATCGTCTGGGAATTCCACCAGAATCAGACACCTCTGACAAGAAAAAGTGAGTTTGTTCATGCTTTTAAACAGAGATTCACATTCGCCCCTTTTCTTCTCTGAAAAATGCTAAAACCTCAATCAAAAATTACATCAGCGTTTTTCTTTTCCCTCAAGTTTCTTTGGCCGGGCGTTTGAAAAGGCAGCCGAGAGCACCAGCTCCAGAACTCTACACGATCATTTCGACACTTCAGGTCAGTCGCTGCACCACTGCATCATGGGACATGATCTCACACAGCTCATGTCAACCACTAGAGGGCAGAGCAGCCCAGAGTTTCTGTGGCCAAGAGTTTGGATCTGAATTTGCAATGATGCAAAATCACGAAAGTAGTAAATTATTAAGAAAAGTTATTTCATTATTATTATTGTTAGAATTTATAATTTTCATTCATTTATCAATTGTTTGTTATAAAAAAATGGAGCACATCATGTCACACTGCAGGACACCGGTGTTAACTTGAGTTCTGGAGCTTAACTTCAAAGCCAAATGTTGAATAAATTATGGTAATTTTAATGATAAAAATAAATAAAATAGTCAGAACTGACAAAATTTATAACAGACAATAATCATGTAATATTAACACTCAAGTAGGATTCTGGCAAAAATCATAATCACAATTGAAATCATTATTATTTAGCACGATTATCGGTGGGTGATATAAGTCTTATTACACGATAAGTAATTTTAAATATCAGTGGAATTTCACAAATATCGATACTTCAGCAAAAACTAATACTATGTTAACTAATGTAAGGAACAGTCAGAAAACAATAAGAACAAAGAAACGAATTACAAACCAAACGGTCAAATAAAAGCAACAGAATGAAAATACAAGTGTTAAGTTTTATACTAACAGTCGTGTTCATATTGAATAATCAAATGTAAAATAACACTGCATAGTCTTACTGTACATCAAATATAGATTAATCCTTATTAAAGCTACTTATGGTATTCAGTCAAGATCAGTGAGTGATTTTCCTTTGTCATTGTTGTGTGATTATCATTAATGACAGACAGGTTTATTAGGCTGCTGTCCCTTTAAGAGCTAATGCATGGATCCAATATACTGTACACAAGCGTGTTCTTTCTCATCTGTGTACGTCTATTTAAGATATAACCCACGTGTTTACGTGAACACTCTCCAAAAAGTAATTTTGACATTGTGTGTGTGCGTTTCGGCGAGTATCCGCGTTCAGCTCCGACTCTGGCACACACAGAAAGCCGCCTGGGGAACAGTGTCTCTTTTGTGGCTTAATGAGCTTTTACACTGTTTAATCTCAAACATGTCCTGCAGTTTAGCAACAATACACTGCAGTTTAAAACACTCACTTATTTGGCAGCCGCACAATAATCGTTTTACCTCGATTATCTTGTTTTCATAATTATTCGCACAGCCCTACACTCAAGTTATTTGACACACACATGAGCTGCACAACGGCCTAACTGATCCGTTATATTCATACAGTTTCCCATCATTTCTGTCAGTTTGGTGCCAAATGCCTTCAGTTCTGCCAGACCCCAAAACACACACACATCACATGCACGCGCACACACACACATCACATGTACATTTATCAACATCGCACAACAGGTTATGTGAATCTCTCTCTCTCTCTCTCTCTCTCTCTCTCTCTCTCTCTCTCTCTCTCTATCTCACGAGCCTACGCTCCCGCGTATTTTTAAATAGTTTTACCACAGTAAAAGCTTTTTTTAAGGTCAGCATAACTTTGTAAGATGTTTTACTTCCATAACATGATGTTTTTGAGTGACAGATGTTCAGTGAAGGAGAATTTTATCCACGTGAAATGTATTGGATGGAGAAAAGTGTGATTAAGACAAACACATTTTCTTTGGATTTACATTCACTGAAAAGTTTACTTAAATATTTGTTAATGATTTTATGTTGGCTTTAAACTTTTTATCAGTAACATTTTTTTACTTCTGTTTTATATTGTACAATACATATGACCGTTTTAAAAACTAAACCCGTTTTGAATTATCACTTAAATTCTTTGGAAAACTGAAATTTACTTATTTATTCTTCCAAAATGATTTGTTTTCAAATGTTGAAAGTCCATGTATCTTCTGAAACTATATCTTTGAGTGAAACCGGCTGAAACGTAAGTATGAATTAGATCTGAAAACTATGCAGAAGGGAAATCTAATGTTTGATTCACTTTTAGTAAATATTGAATGTAACACTTTAAAATAGGTCTCATTTGTTAATAACATTAATGTATTAACGAAAATATAATGAGCATTATATTTTTCAACATTTACTAATCTTTGTTATGTTATTTAATAAAAATTACATTTTCTGTTCATGTTAGGTCAAAGGGCATTAACTAATTTAATAAAACTTTTAAAATAAATTAACTAAGATTAATGCTGTAGAAGTATTGTTCATGTTAACTAAGGTTTTTAATGCTGTTTTTTTTGTGTCTTTTTTTTTTAAGCTAAACCATATAAATCACCAGATACTTTCACCATCACCGCACTGCTGTTTTCCACACGTTCTGCTAAACGTCTCAGAAATACAGTCATGCATGTTTGGGACGACATGAGGGTGAGTCAATGATGAGAGTTTCATTTTCGGATGAACTATGCCTCTGAAGTGTTGGTTGCTGGCGGGACAGGACTGTACTCTCCACTGTACAGAGAGAGAGTCCTGTCCCCTAATGACTGGGTGGATGTGTTTATGTATCATGGGTTATTATCAAACATGAGTCAACTGTTTATCTTCTGTGCCCCTTTCCTTTTTTTCCTCTCACGTTCTGACATTCACTACTGTACATCTGATAAATGTAATACTTAGACAGTTCCTAACTCTACACTACACTCTTAAAAGAAAAAAAGGTTCAGTGGAGGTCTATATAATATAAATATATATATGTATATGTGTGTGTGTATGTATGTGTATATATATATTTATATCATATATTATATTATATAGAACTCCACTGAACCTTTTTGTTTCTTTTAAAAGTGAATATATATATATAAGTGCCATCTGAAATTTTCTTCTAGAATTATCATTTTTATAAAGCTTGTATATTTAAGTTAAGTAATTTCACTTAAATGACCTATTACCCCAAACTTTTGAACAGTAGTGTAGTTCATGGACTTCACAGTTACATTATATTTAAGAATCCGAACTGTCTCACATGTTTCAGACAGACACAAATACGTCAATAGTTGTCATACAGTAACTGTAAAGAGTTATAAAATCATCAGATCATTTGATGTGGAAATGTTAGAGTTCATATTAAGATTTCTGACAGAAGCACGAGGCGTCAGCAAACCCTCCATTTGCTCTCATTTTAATCTCACAGGCAGCCGAGAAACAATTGAGATGTTAAAGAGATCTCTGGGGATTTTTTCCTGCAGGTGTGTGTGTGTGTGTGTGTGTGTATGTGTGTGAATGAACATGCTCTTAAGAATAAGAGCAAAGACAGTCAAACATCCATGAAGAATTCCACAACAGCCAATTAAAACGCTGCCCAACTGAGAAGACAATTTCCTGTGTGTGCGTGTGTGTGTGTGTGTGTAGACTTTTTTTCTTTTTTTTTTCATTAGGAAAAAATCTTATAAATCACACTAAGTTATGTTTTTTTGAAAATGTAAAAATGCTAAAGTTGTGTGTGATGGGCAGGTTTAGGGCTAGAGTTAGTGTAAGAGGAGAGAATATACAGTTTGTACAGTATAAAAACCATTACGTCTAGGGAAAGTCCCCATAAAACATGAAAACCCAACATCTTTAATTAGGGGAATGTTGTTCCTTTTGTTGTAATGAAACTGGAAACTGGAAAAGCAGACATCTAAAGCGGAATAAACCCGTCTCGTATAACCGAGACTGTGTCCGTAAGCCGGTGTCGCAGCGGGAGGTTAAACCTCTCCAGTCCAATTTACTTTCAATCTGCACACATTCCATATTTCATTAAGACATTCCAGAATCACTCCCAGACATTCCGGGACCTGCAGGGTTCCGTCACCGCTGCCGCTCAGTGTTCCCACAGGACACCATATCACAGATGAGATTTAACATCTGAGGTGTTGCTCTTTAAAGAGAAGTACAGTCAAAATCCAGAGATCTTCTCATCAAATTCTTCCATGAGCTTTTTATAGCTTGATATTCTGTACTGTATGACAACTTTTTTTTGTATTATTTATATACTATTATAGTATTATTTTAATTAGCTTTTATTTTTTGTATATTTTCAGTTTTCACTTACATTTTTATTTTAAGCTCAAGGCAAGTTTATTTATATAGCACATTTCATACACAGTGGTAATTCAAAGTGCTTTACATAGAAGAAATTAAAATAATCCAAAGAAATAAGAATAATTAAAACAGAACTTTAGTCTTTTTTTTATTTTTTTTATTTTTTTATTAACGTTAAATATTTCTTATTTCGGTTTAATTTTAGCACTTCAACATAAACTTATTTCATTTAGTTGCCAAGGCAGCATTTCTAATTAGTTTATTTAAAAAAAAAATGCATCTAATATTTGTTTTTATTTCAGCTTTTAAGCCATTCTTTAAAAATTCAGTTGTACTTCATATATAACGACTCGTTTCTGTTTTGTTTTTTTTCGTACATTTTTATAGCCGTCTTTACATTTTATAAGTGCAATCTAATCAACAGAGTTGCAAATGAAAACAGAACCTGAGACAACATTGATATTCACACAAAGCACAACTGAGAAACTTCTGATAAAACAAAATGTCCGGATTCTTGCACGGGACTTAATGACTTGTCGCACGTTTCCATGCATCATTTTTCCTTGATTATGATGACACTCCCATATTTAACGCATAATTAGGCACTCAGATACACACATCGTCATGCCCCTCCTTATTAACTTCCTTCCTGCTTCCTGTCCAGCTGACCCTTAAACAGGAAGTCCGATGATTCTGTTGGTCTGTAACCGTTCAGCATCATGAACCTCACATAAACACGCACAAAACACTCTCGGGCATGTGCTTGAATCACTTTAAAAGATGAACTTTCATTTGTTTACGACGTTATAAAGATAGGCCATACACTACTATTCAAAACTTTAGGAACTGTAAGGTTTTTTTAATCAGCAAGGATTAATTAAATTGATCAAAATGTATAATGCGACAAAGAATTTCTGTGTCAAATAAATGCTGTACTTTTGATATTTATTCATCAAATATTCGTGAAAAAAGCAGCACAACTGTTTTTAACGTCAGTAATAATCAGAAATGTTTCTTGAGCAGCAAATCATCATATTAGAATGATTTCTGAAGGATCATGTGACACTGAAGACTGGAGTAATGATGCTGAAACAGACAGACAGACAGACAGACAGACAGACAGACAGACAGACAGACAGACAGACAGACAGACAGACAGACAGACAGACAGACAGACAGACAGACAGACAGACAGACAGACAGATAGACAGACAGACAGATAGACAGACAGACAGACAGACAGACAGACAGACAGACAGACAGATAGATAGATAGATAGATAGATAGATAGATTGACTCTTCTCTTCTCTTCTCTTCTCTTCTCTTCTCTTCTCTTCTCTTCTCTTCTCTTCTCTTCTCTTCTCTTCTCTTCTCTTCTCTTCTCTTCTCTTCTCTTCTCTTCTCTTCTCTTCTCTTCTCTTCTCTTCTCTTCTCTTCTCTTCTCTTCTCTTCTCTTCTCTTCTCTTCTCTTCTCTTCTCTTCTCTTCTCTTCTCTTCTCTTCTCTTCTCTTCTCTTCTCTTCTCTTCTCTTCTCTTCTCTGATGACAAGGGCGGGGCAACCTGTCACTCACATGAAATCCACCAATAGCAAACCACAACCATCTGAACCATCCTTCAAAAAGCCGTTTCACTCGGATATACGTCACAATAGGGAAGAAATGACTATCACAACTTCTGTTTCATGCTGACTTTAAAAATTACTCAATGTAAATGAAATATTAGTGAAATTTCACGTGCACAAATGTACATTTTACAGCAAAAATACTATATTTTCTGCAGCTTTCAAAGAAATAGAAAACTATGTGTCTGTTATTCAGCTTTGTACTAATAGGGAAGCTATAATGACTATTAGTTTGTTATTTAAAAAAAAAAAAATTGTGTAAAAAGGCCAAGTTTTTATAGTGGACTGACTCGATTTTATGTTTTATGTATTGGTCTTTCTTTTACTTATTCTCTTTTCTTTGTTTTCTCTCATTTTTATTTTATTTAACCCTTTGGCTACACTCAAAACTCATTTCAAAGAATGAATGAATGAATGAATATGTAATCTAAAGCAGTCATATGAAATAATCTGCACATTTTATCCTTCCTTGTGTTTTTACTGTGTAAAACAAGCATGTTTATTCATTTATTTGGTTTAAGATAATGATCGATAATCTTTAATATTTGTTAATGTAATGTCAAAAATGACATCTGCTTTCCGTATGTGACATTTGTTTATGTCAGTATATTTTGAATCATGTGAGAGATTATTCTTTCTTCACATTGATGTTCCTAATTTTTTTTCTTTCTTTCTCTCTCTCTCTCCCCCATCCGTGTCTTGGAATGTCTGCCGACGGGTCTCCCATTGTCCTCATCCATATGGCCGCATTATGGGGTCCTGTCACCAGGCAACAGCAGGTTCTTTTGCGGTTGCCATGACGAAGATTCTTTAATGACGTCGTATCTGCCCCCATGTGCCTCTCTTCATTATGGATGGAAGGTCCTTTTAAAAAGTCTGGGCACCTCCCCCGAGTGCCCTCCTCAACTCCCCACCCAAAACACACACACTCACTCGTTACTCAGCCTCGTAACCTCCTCGGCTTCCAAAGGGTGACTGGAACTAACAATCCCACAATGCCGGCTGAAAGAACTGGTGTGGATATTCATACAGGCTCTCTATTGTGTTGACTGAGAGAGGAGGGTCGGGGGACGCAGTGCTGTTAACAAACCCATAAACTACAGAAAGAGTTTGTGCTCTAGAATTTTATGTCCAGTACTACAGAAAGAGTTTGCGCTCTAGAATTTTATGTCCAGTAACCCAAAAAAAAAAAGAACTAAATGAACCAGTTTTGGTCAAGCCATATTTAAAATATATAGAACCAGTTTTGGTCAAGCCATATTTAAAAAAAAATTTAAAATTTTTTTTAAGAAAAAAATGACATTTTTATAGTAAAATTAGAAACAATTTGACATCTATATTGTTCTAAAAGAAGATTGATTTGAAATAAAACCAGTAACACTTTATCTTAGTGTCATTGTTACACACGTTACATGTAGTGATTGTGTAATAACAGTACATTATGCATAATTACATGCAACTAACCCTAAACCAAACCCTATATGGTTAATTATTATTGCACAGTACTTAAATGCATAATTACACTGTAACATGGACACCTTACAATAAGTGTAACCATTAATACATCTATAGTTGATATTCATAGTGTTCAGGGCTGATGGATGTCAGTTCTTTGTTTTTTATGCCTTGTAAACTTGAACATTTGTTTTGATCAGGGTTCCCGCGGGGTCTTAAAAAGTCTTAAAAAGTCTAAAATTCTGAACTTTAAATTTAAGGCCTTAAAATGTCTTAAAAACGGCCAGATTTTCATCCGTGGTCTTAAATTTCATTTAGTCAGGTCTAAAAAAGGTCTCACCAACAGGCCCTTCACATATCGCATCTTTTGCGCGCTCAAGTTCGTTCAAACCAATGAGGTTCATTCTCGTGTTACGCATCACATTTGAGCTTCTGCAGGAGCCAATGAGGTTCATTCTCGTGTTACGCAGCACGGATTAGTTTTATGATCTCTTTATGCTGTCAGTGGAGGGACAGAAATCTCTAAAATTTTATTTAAAAGATCTTCATTTGTGTTCCAAAGATGAGCAAAAATCTTACGGGTTTGGAAATGACATGAGGGTGAGTTATTAATGACAGAATGTACATTTTTGGGTGACTATCCCTTTAATGCTAAATATAAGCCTTTTATGACTTACAGCATTAAAACTAATATCATCAATCACAGAAGAGTGGGGTGTTAAATCAAACATGGTTGAATGAAAGTTAAATAAGAGATGTTAATGGCTTTTGCAATCTGATGTTAAGCTTGTATTCGCTTTGGAACTGATGTATAAGTCAAACAGAGGCATTAAACAAAAACACAAAACATTCATATTTGTGACAAAACTGTAAATGTTTATTCCAAAGAACATTCATTCATACATACACAATTTTTTAAAAAAAGTTACAAAAAATAACCATTTCAGACGAGCTGAATAAACTAAATGTAGAGGTCTTAAGTTCAAGGAACATGATCCATGAAGGTTTGCATACAGCAAGGCACTATATACCGGCAAGAGAATCCCAAAAAACAGACATTTTCCATAGTGAACGTAGATCCTGCTTGACGTTATTTCTCGCGTGGCCTCGTTCAGCTTTGAGCCACAGTGTGGACGGGTGAGCAAAGAGTAACAGATCAGTCAGGAGGAGGGTCAGTCTTCATTTTCCCAGCTGTTTGTCCTGGCTGACGTTCCTCTTGTTGAAGAGTCTCTGCAAATGTGCCAAAGCAGATTCCTCTAGATTTACACACTAATAACATCACGTCCTCCTCAGCACACTGAACACATCGGTAAACATCTTTGATCAGCTACAGCTAACTTTATGGTTTTAGCCTTTTACAAACTTATCCAGGTACCTAAAACATATATTTTGTCCGATTTTTCTTTCTCTTTCACGCTCAATACAGTTTTGAAACAAAGAGGCAACACTTTATAATAACTTTCGGAGTGAAAACAAACATTATGTGAAACAGATCAGTAGTTTACGCACATTTACACATTACATTGAAGTACATCAACTGATCATGATAGGCTTTTATCAGCAACATAATGTTACTGAAAACAATTACTTAAGGATTAAATCAATTTGAGCTAATCAGATGCTTTAAAATACAAACAAAATCAAATTATAAGTAAAATTTATAATGTTTAACAGATCAGTTCATGCACATTAAAACATGAATACTGTATGAAAATATATAGCCAAATGAATTTTCAGGACATTGAATGAAGGCTATTTTAATGACCTGTTAAACTTTGCATAATGTTTGTTACTAAAGTTATTAAAAAATGTTCACCTTTCAGAAATGCATATCCACAAAAGACGTCATGTTAAATAAAACAAAATTGATCCAATCAGTAGTCCAAGATGCTTACAAAAAGGAAAATCAGTCTGAAGTTTTACAAGAGAACAGAAACATCTGGAGGTGGTGCAACACACAATAACTTTTTGATGTACTGTAAAATGATTTCAAACAGCGTCTAAACGTAATTCCTCTTGTCATATTCCCCGTTGGGTGTTGCTCTTTTGGTGGGCGCGTATTGTACCGAGTAGCCGGAGTTTCTGGAGGCTGGGCACGAGCAGCAGAGCATGCTTCCCCCGAGCAGCAGAAGCGCGGTGGCCGCCCAGCCGATGTAGAGAGCCGCTCCGATCTCCCGCTTCTGGGACGCCGGCACCTGCGGGTTGTAGAAGTCGGAGATGATGCTGTTGGCCATCCAGCACAGGGGCACGAGCATGAATATGGCACTGATGATGTAGATGACCCCTCCGACGTTCACGACCCGTGCCTTCACGTTATCCGTCTTGATGCAGTTGGTGCACTGCGCGCCGGCGATCACCACCATCAGCCCGATGACGCACAACACCGACGAGATGACCGTGAGCGCGCGCGCGGCTTGGAGGTCGTGGCTGAGCGCGAGCATGGAGTCGTGGATCTTGCACTGCATCTGGCCGGTGCTCTGCACGGCGCACGACATCCACAGGCCTTCCCAGATGGTCTGCGCCACCACGATGTTGGCCTCGATGAAGGCGGTGACCTTCCAGGTGGGGAGCCCGCAGACGACCATCTCCAAGAGCGTGCCGAAGACGCACAGGATCAGCCCCAGGATCTCCAGAGCCGCGGAGGCCATCTCTTTTACTCCTTGTAGTGCTTAAATATATCTTGCACCTGCTCTAGAACTTTGGGGACGTCTGGGAAGGCTGCTTTCCTCTCCAGAGTCTGGTTTTCTTTTCTCTAAAGTCTTTTATCCAAAGTTTCTTCTTCTCTCCAAAGTTTTTTCTTTCCAAAAAATTCTATCCAAAAGTTTCAATCACAAAAACTGAAGCGCTTTGATCAGGTGGACCGCATCTCCTCGCTGCGTCTCCTCTGTGCTTTGACTAACGGACTTCTCCTGGACTGCGAATAAGTGGAGTGGAATAATAGCGGTACGCCAAGAGGAGGGGTGTGTGTGCGTGCGTGCGTTTGTGTTTGTAGAAGACTGAAGTGAAACTTTCATCCAATCGCACAAGAGAGCATCTGTTGCTCACCAATGAGGATGCAGAGAAGCTGTGCGTTTGTGTGTGAAAGTCTAGAGGGGGGTCTATAAACGAATAAAACAGAAATACAATAACCAAGTGTATACAGGCTATCATAAACATTTCTGTATTCATTGCAGGGATCTATATATATATATATATATATATATATATATATATAAAATCACTTAGGTATATAGGCTACAAGCCAGCACCAAAGCAAATACAAATAAATATAAAAATATAGGCTATATAAAAAATGTAATATTAGTTAAATATCTCACTTGAATTTCATTATTAAAATATTTTGTCACAAATCCTATTCGTGTTAAGACATGTTCGCTGAAAGCACTGGAAACATCACATCCCTCTCCTAGAAACTGTGACCTGTCTCCGCCATCTTGGCTCTAATTCGCCGCTCTATTTGCCGTCCTCCACATTGGTACTTGAGCCGTAATGGCTTCCGTTGCGGCATGTCTCTTAATCCATCAGAAAATAAGCATTATGGGATAAGGGCGGAATTGTAGCAGCGGTTTCCGGATTCCCTGGATTGGCCTGCTGGAAGAAAGAAAACAAGGGAGGTGGAAAAAACTCCAGGTTTTTGTGTTTTATCACGAGTTTATAACAGGTAAGGGCTTCTGGCGCCTAAAAAAGTTAGTCGAAGTTTCTTCGCATTTGTATCCGGAAGTGATTAATCAGCCGAGACTTTGGTCAGTTCCTTAGCGGCTTCAGTAACTGTTGCATGTCAAAAGTTACATTTCAAATGAAGTAATACAGTTGATTTCTCGATACTTTGTTTCTCTCCTTGAAACTGTAAGATGACACACATATGTTTTGTTTTAGTGCGGGTGTGTCAGTTTTAGATGTGATACGTGCTCTGGATTATGAAAGTTTTATCAAAAAGGGTGTGGACGAGAGGAGGTGTTTTCATGTCAAATGGGGTGCTATAAAAATGTACCCAAGGTTATCTGTTGTTTCATTTATAAATTACATAGGAATTTGGCATCATGCGAATTTAGAGAGGTGTTTGGGGGAGTCCAGGAGATGATGGCCAGAGTTTGACAGGACATTTCACAGTTTAATAGCACGTTCTCTGCCTGGAGTAAACCTCCTCACTTTTAACGTCCTCCCGGGAGCCAACAATTCAGTTTATGAATTCGTTTAGGATTTCTAAGAAAATGCTTACCACACATTTTCTGTGTGTTAATGTTGGTGTGTGATAGACATTAGAAGAATGTTCTAATAATACAGTAAATATAATAGTGAATTTAATTCAATATTAAATATGTGATTATTGATGACAATTTGACAAATCAATATTACTATTATGTAATTATTATATATTTTTTATGTTTTCGTACATTTATGGCTGTGGTGATAAATTTAATCAAAATACAGAAGCAATATTTTGTATGCATTAAAGGGTTAGTTCACCCCAAAATGAAAATTCTGTCATTAATTACTCGCCCTCATGTCGTTCCAAACCCGTAAGACTTTCGTTCATCTTTGGAACACAAAGGAAGATCTTTTTAATGAAGTCTGAGAGCTTTCTGTCCCTCCATTGACAGCTACGCAACGACCACTTTGACACTTCAAAAAGTTCATAAAGAGATTGTAAAACTAATCCAAATGAATTGAGAGG
>FLSR01004888.1:5628546-5640178 GCA_900092035.1 Leuciscus waleckii | reverse complement strand
CTGTTGCAGGTGCTATGGGGATGCTCAACACTTAAGAGAAGGTGCTTTGAATTTTGGGGCGTTTCATTATGGAGTTCGCATCGGACCACCCTTGGTATACACATGCGTACACGCCCGCATTAACTATACTCGTTCGACGACTATAAGCATATACTGTATAAACTGTATGTAAAAGTATTCAAAGCAAGGGCTATAGACAGGGACGCAACTACCCAGTGTCAGAGGGGTATGCAGCAACATTTTTGGCAATCATCACTTTGAGAGTTCAAAATTAAAAACTCCAACCCATATTCAGTGTGCAAATTAAACGAAAAATTCAAACCTCTTTTACAGTGTCAGTCTACATTACACTACTACATAATAATAGTTATAATATTAATCCCATGATAGTAATAGCCATATATTGTAAAACAAATGCACTGAAAAATAAAGGAAACTTTCATAATTAGTTTTGTACTAATTTCTATACTTGAAAGAGTATTTCTACTTCACATTAAAGATGTGATTGGGCCAGCCCAGTGTCAATCAAGAAAAGAACCAATGGGCCGCTGATCTACGTGTTTCATGGGGTGTCAGAAAAAAAAACTAACGCTGACTTTTTTTTGATCAATGCTTTACACCGGCACTAACCCATGCGCCGCCAATTAAACAAAACAAAACGAATGGGCCGCCGAAGTACGGCGTCGTTTATGGGCCGTTAAGACAACAACAACAATAAAAAAAAGTATGAGATGTATCGGCCCAAAGAGGCACGGACAAAGGGGTTTGGGGGGGGGAAAAAAAAAAAAAAAAAAAAAAAAAAAAAAAGTATGAGATGTATCGGCCAAAAAGCACGTCGGCCCACCGGGAATCTCCGGTAGTCCCGATGGCCAGTAGCCTACATGCCTGGACGCACACAAAACAAAATCCTACCTGTAGCCTTTCACCATCCACTTATTTAGCTGCTGTCGCATCAATTGACTTGCCATCTCCTTTCCCCTCTTTCTTTTTCTATTTTTAGCCCCCGACAGCTTTTTTGCTTTATCCATCTTTTTCGACGACAACTCACTAACGTTACTCGTTCCTGCTCGCTCAGCGCTTACGGCGCCCGCGCCCGCTCGCGATTTTTAAATTATTATTTAATTCCTATTTTTAACAACATGAAAAAGACGATGCAAACATGACATTAAAATATAAATATAAAAAATTACAGACATTTCTTGGGGGTGCTGGGCAGGTGCTATGGCTATTATAGGGGGAGCTACAGCACCACCTAGCTCCTCCCTGGCGCCGCCACTGGAACTATCCCTTTAAGAACTATTGTGATGATGCTAAAACAAAATCCAAACACTAGTCCAAAACAGTTTTTGTCGGGTCTCAGGGGGCATTTATAAGACAGCATTTGAATGTAATTTTTTTAAGCTGAAGTCATATGTTGTTTGAACTTCATGCAGCTTGTATTCATCAAAATTATATCTTTTGGCTCGTGTTTTGTTAAAATAACCTTGAACCTAAATAGAAGTGGTCTGAAAGGAAATCCCCAATTTATAATAAGCAGGATTTTGGCTTTTGGCAAGACATGTGACTAGTAAACAAGATGAGTTTCTAAATCACCTCTTCTTCATTATAATAGACTGTTAACTGTTAATTTTCTTTTTTATTGTGCAAATGTTGCGCAATCTGATGATTCCTTAAGTACTCCTTATAGTAGGTGTTTACAGCTTGTTTACTGCATGTATACAGACACTGTGGTTCTGGTTTTGTACTGAGAAATGTTTGAGATTTTGGGGGGGTATTTTTTAGGCACCTATAGTATGTTTTATTCGGAGCAGAAAACAACCCTGGTTTTGTACTTATTTTGTGCAAATAAGTTAGAGGACAAAATGGAAACAAAACATAAATCTAATTAAACATTGTGAAAATTTCAACAAACTTCACAGCATGATGCATTTTTCGAATAGCACAAAAATGCTGCATTTAAGTAAACACGTATACCACCGTTCAAAAGTTTGGGTTTGGCAAGATTTTTTTAATGTGTTTGAAAGAAGCCTCACCAAGGCTGTATTTATTCGATCAAAATGCAGCAAAAAACAATGAAATAGTATTACAATCAATAGGCCGATCAATGTACCCTGGAATCCAGAGTTCTCGCGAGAGCACAAGTTGAATTTGCTCAGCAAGTTTACTCTGGCGTCGAATAATGATGCTCATTAAACATGCCCTTGTATCCAAACTGCACCAATCACATAGGGTTATCTGATATAGTCAGAGGCGAGCTAAACAGATGATGACAGCGCTGTGACGTCGAAGTCATTAGTAAACATTGCAAGATGGCTATGGATGAATACCAGTTGTTTGAAACGGCTTTGGCCGCTACAATGATCAAGTTAGACTTGGCTTTTTATCTAAAACAGGAACAGAAGACGGCGCTCGAATCCTTCCTTTGCAAGAAGGAAGTTTTTGCTGTTTCGCCGACCGGATACGGCAAGAGTCTAATCTACCAGTTAGCTCTGGCTGGCAGCTAAGCGATACTTGTTGTGATTGGTTTAATGAACAGCTTTAATGAACTTTTTTAAGTCAACAGGTTCCACATAACGGGTTACGTTAAACAAACAAACATCATTTATACATTTTAAAGGCTCCCTGACATGATTCAGGTCTTCATATTTATATAGTCATTCATCCATTAAGATTTCATTTATTTTAGTGACACACAATTGAATTGATTGACTATAGTTAGCTATTTGCTAGCAGTAGCACATATTAGTATTTTAAATGCTAAGATTTATATGCTCCTTCAGTCAAAACAATTAAATGTAACTTAATCAATCCACAGCCTAACAAAATGCTCCACTCTTTTACTCTATAATTTAAATGGTTCTAATAATTCCAAAGTAATTTAATATTAAACACAATTACACACTATCAAGTCTTCCCCTTTTCTAATTTTCTCAAAAAACATAAAATAACACTTAATTTTAATTTTAATTTTAACTTAATTCAACCATATGCAAAGCATGCTGGGAACTAACAAGCACCGCCCAGTTTCAGTTAATGCAGCACAAACCATTCATGTAATCCTCAAGTAAACTTAAATTTTACATATATTTAAGCAGATTGAACACAATCAAATTAAGTTAGGACAAAATGTATAGCAATTGTGTTGCTTAAGCTCGTTTTAATTAAGCAATTTGAACAAGCTGCGAAAATCATAAATTTTTTTCAGTGTATCTTGGCTTTATGTGTCCCTGTCATCAAAGGACTTTTCTTCTCTTAATTTACATCTTTAACCTTTCACCCCTCCTCTTTCTTCCTTTATCACGTCTCATCCCTTGCTCTCAATTCCTGTCCTGTATGGATGTGTTATTTCCGTCAGTGTTTGAAAGCGATTCCGCCCTTTGTCTTGAAAATCATCCATCAATACGCCAGAGCAGAGCCGCTCTTCAGAGGTGAAGTGAATTACGCCGGGGGTCGTGAGGCGGCACGTTTCACTCATAAACTCAAGTGCTGCTTTCAGAGCGGTAGTTCGGTTATGACCGGCGAGCCATCAGCAACCCAGCTTTCTGATCTGACTGTATATGTGGCGTTCGAGTCACATGTCTCACGAGCTTACGATCGCTAAGCTCCATCAGGAATTCTGTTAAGAACCTCAAAACCATTTTATGGTAAAAATGGCAAATCTCTTAAGTCTGGTCACCACCAGTGCTCATGTTTGAGGGTGAGGCAGAGTTGAAAGCTGGTGTGTTTGTTAAATCTTTTCTTGGTTTTGGAGTTTAATGTATTTTAATGCAAAAATCACAGGTGGAGCTGCTCTATGTAATCACTGTGGCGATAATGAGGCCACTTGATTAATCTGAGACTGGCTTATCCTTCCCATAATTCCCAGCCAGCAATAACAAGACCTCCCTGTGTGTGTGTGTGTGTGTGTGTGTGTGTGTGTGTGTGATAAAATGGGAATCGCAATGTCCAGCATTATAAAGGCAGCACCGTTACGCCCACAATCTGACATTTATCCTAAATTAGTTTCCATGCATTCCAGAAGAAACACTTTGACTCTTGATTTTTCTTGCTTTGGGAGTAGAAACACTCATGATCATAAAAATGAAGAGCTCGATCTGTCAGTATTACAGCTGTTAGGTTTTTTTTTCTTGTTTTCTACTTATTTTGTGTAAATTAGGTTAGAACAAAATTGAAACGAAATCTAAATATGATTAAACATTGTGTAAAATGTTTAGATATTCATGACATTTCACAGCATGATGGGTCATATTAAGCTTTTTTCCATGTTGAACATTAATACGCTCTGCAAAGTTACAAAGCACAAAGTCACTCCAAAGTAAGTTATTCTCTATATCAGTAGGTGTGTTTCCATTACAGATTTGCACAAAACTCTTGCGATTTTTATTTATTTATTTATTTATTTTTTGAAATGTCGACAAAAAACTATTGCGAAATGACGGCGTTTCGATTAACCGATGTTATGCGAGTAAAACTTCATTTTTTCCTCTCGCGATAAGTCATTCCAAAAATCATGGCAATGGACGTTGGTAGGTGTATGTATATCTCAGCCACCGCCTGGCCATTATTATTAATCAAAGGAGACGTATTTGTGTTATCCAATCATTGATGGCAAGGAAAACCCTTAGCCTATACTGGGAGCGGCACATATGAGGTGTTTCTGGATGTTTCTCCCTAATTTCTGCTTCGAGGTATTGATTGTGGCATTTCTTTGATGTTTAGAATCCAGTATTCCTGTAATTCTTCTGTCTTTTATGAATTTAATAAAGAACTCTGTATCGTATTCTGTCCAAACACACCGCGTCATCTACATCAGGTGACCTGCAAATGCGCAAAAACTGTTTCCATTGCAGTTTTGCGAAATATTTCTTTTTCGAATTGCCTGAAAAACCACCTCATGCGAGCGTAAAAACTTTTTTGCGATAAATGGGAGTTTTTGCGAAATTGACGTGTTTTCATTGGGCGTATTTTCATTTCGCAATTTCAGTTTGCGCAATTTGAAGGGTAATGGAAACGCCGTGACTGTCACTGTTTCTGAACTCCCTGAAACTCCTCCAGTGTTGTCTTGAGTTTTATTCCAGGAACAAACACGTCACAATATTCCTCATTTAAATAATTCCCGCCCAAGGCTTGTGCAGAATAAAGGGGCGGAGCCTGGTTGAGTTAGTTAGTAGTGTTGAAGCTCATGCTTATGGTAAGGGACAGAACTTTTCCCAAACACGCTCGAAGCGCTCGACCAATCACAACACTGGGGTCCAGGCGACCAATCAGAGCTCATTGAGTTTTTCGGTAAGAAGGGGCTTCAAAAATCCAGGAACAAAACAGAGCTTTTCTGACAGACTAGGAAGAGAGGAGCTGCAACAATTAAAAAATGTGGTGGAAAAAAACGTTCTAGTAGGAACAGGGACCAAAAACAAAATCAGTACTTTGTAAAAGGGCGTAATATGAATAAACACATACACTACTGTTCAAAAAGTTGGCATCGGTAAGATTTTTAAAAATGTTCTAAAAGAAGTCTCTTATGCTCACCAAGGCTAATAAAAAATACAGTTAAAGAATTTAATATTGTGAAATATTATACAATTTAAAATATCATTTATTCTTCTGATGCAAAGCTTATTTTCTCTGTCTTGGGAGTAGAACACTCATAAAAATGAACAACTCGATCTGTCAGTATTACAGCTGTTTGGCCTTCACTGAAGACTTTCAGAACGGCTGTCTCTGAATCAAACACACTTTCACCTTAACATCATAAAGCACACGTGTGTGTGTGTGTGTGTGTGTGTAAGAGAGAGTCCTCATTTATGGGGAGTGGTGAAAATGTAGGAAAGCGTTTCCAGGAAGACTTTCAGAACGGCTGTCTCTGAATCAAACACACTTTCACCTTAACATCATAAAGCACGTGTGTGTGTGTGTGTGTGTGTGTGTAAGAGAGAGTCCTCATTTATGGGGAGTGGTGAAAATGTAGGAAAGCGTTTCCAGGAAGATGAAAGATAAACAGTATTGTTCCCTCCCTGTCGTCACCCCTCACTCTCCTCTTCATGTCTAACACACTCACACACTCACACACTCTCAGCTTCACCAGAACAGTTTGTTCCCCATCAACATCATCAGCCCAACCCTATGCAGATCTGTTACAGTGTGTGAAAGAAGATCAGATTTATGGAGAGCTTCAATTGACAGCGCTCTCATTTAAATATGAATGTTTCATTTGACTGGAATTTCATTGGCCATCTATTGCATTTAAGATGCAAGATATATCAGTGACCATTTCCTGTATTTATTTATTTACTATCATTTAAAAATTTGAGGTAATTGCGAATTACTTCTATTCTGCAATGATGCATTAAATCGATCAAAAGTGGCAGTGAAGACATTTATAATTTTACAATAGATTTCTATTTCCAACAAATGCTGTTCTTTTGATCTTTCTATTCATCAAAGAATCAATGAAAAACAATGTACAATGGTTTCCACAAAAATATGAAGCACTGTTTTCAACATGGTTTCTTGAGCAGCAAATCGGCACATTAGAATGATTTCTAAAGGATCATGTGACACCGAAGCCTTTAGGATTTTAGGATTTTTTTGTCTTTTGTTGGTGTGATTTGTAAGTGTTCAGTACATTTTTGTCAGTATTATTATGATAATTAAAAAAATATTATTGTTAGTGTTATATTGGCAAGATACATCAGTCTTTAAAAACTCATATCGATTGGCCACTAATCTCTTATTACGATGTCTTTTCCTAAACAGCGAGTTCAAGAGAAATCTACCAAGACTTCCAAAAAACCTTTGATTAATTTCTGTTTTTTTCCAAAGATACATTAAATTGATCAAAAGTGAAAGTAAAGACATTTATGATTTTACAAAAGACTTCTGTTTCAAATAAATGCTGTTCTTTTAAACTTTCTATTAATCAAAGAAAAAAATGTGTCTTGAGCAGCAAATCGGCACATTAGAATGATTTCTAAAGGATCATGTGCCTTTAGGATTTTAGGATTTTTTTGTCTTTTTTTGTGTGTAAATGTTGTGTGTGATTTGTAAGTGTTCAGTACATTTTTGTCAGTATTATTATTATAATTTAAAAAATATATATTGTTAGTGTTATATTGGCAAGATACATCAGTCTTTAAAAACTCATGTCGATTGGCCACTAATCTCTTATTACGATGTCTTTTCCTAAACAGCGAGTTCAAGAGAAATCTACCAAGACTTCCAAAAAACCTTTGATTAATTTCTTTTAATGTTTTTTCTTCTTTGTCTAGTTATCAGGCAGGAACGTCATGTCGCAGTCTGGAGAAAAAGGAAAGGTAAGAGGGACACTCCTACTCTTGTTAAAGTGTGTAATTGTTTTGTATAGATCCTAACTTCTCCATTTACTGATTAAAAGTTACTTGTAGGATGATTTCCTGAACAGTTGCTTTTACTCGGTCGTTCTTTCAAAACATTGATCTTTTGTTTGAGCGGCCGACATGTCAACATCTGTTAACTTTAGGCGGTCCATTTGCTTGGTCATTGGAAGAGGAAGGGAGTGTTTGGGGATATTATTATTATTTTTGCAATCACTATTGTTATACTTTAATTTGCAATTCCTTTTGGTGCTGAATAAATCAACATACTTAAGTATTAAATGTGTCTGTATTAAACGTGTTCATCGGTGTAACAGTTCTGATGTTGTGTTTTCTAGTTTCCTGATGCTGCAGGATATGTGGGATTTGCCAACCTTCCCAATCAGGTGCACAGAAAGTCCGTGAAGAAAGGCTTTGAGTTTACACTGATGGTTGTAGGTGCGTGACATATAAACACAGGCATGGATTCAGATAGACACACACTGTGCTTTTTAACTGGGTGTTATTTGTTATCTTAGGAGAGTCTGGTCTTGGTAAATCAACCCTCATCAACAGCCTCTTCCTGACTGACCTCTACCCAGAGCGCCATATACCTGGAGCGGCAGGTAAACACACACACACACACACACACACACACACACACACACACACACACACACACAGTAGGTCTCCTGAGGCCTTTATTAACTCTACAGGATATTGTGTCCAAGACCGAAATAATCCCTAGCAGTCATGAGAAATCCTCTGGAAATTAACTTTATTTTGGCCCAAAAAGCATGTGACAGTGATTCTTTTCTCCCGTTTTCATGCAATTTTCATTATTCTGGTTATTCGCTAAGTATTGTGGTTATTTTTACCATTGTTACTCACATATGCACAGCACAAATGATGAACTCGCATACAGCAGGTGTGTTACTGGCCCATTGTTTTGATCTACTTATGTGCAAAACACATTTCTATGGACGTATAGGATTTTTTCTGATTCTTTCGATGTTTTCGTCCATTTATATATTGCATTACATTCATGTCGCACAACGCTATCAACATGAACTCAGTTTCTTCAGCACACCCAAAAATGTGATGCCTTCTTTACCGCTATGTTTACAAATCTGCTCATGACGACATCATCCGTGTACGTCACTTTGGTCAGAGTGGAATAGATGCGATTAAAGTGTTTACATGCCTGTTTATTGTGTTTTTGTCTTTTTTATTAGTCTATTTTTATAATTTCTTTTACATATACATAGTTTATAATGTGATATTTTGTTATAATTAAAAAAAAAATGTAAGTGTGAAATTTAGACCTGCAGGAAAAAAAAGAAATGTTAGTCATGGTTAATTAAAATAAAATGCTCACAAGTTTTAGTTAAATTTGTAGTAATTTTGTTTTGTTTTTGTCTTTTTTATTAGTCTATTTTTATCATTTAAAAAAAAAATATATTTAGTTTATAATGTGATATTTTGTTATAGTTTTAAAACAAATTTAAGTGTATCTTAAGTGTCCAAATGCTTCTTTGTAGAAAGAAATATTATTTTCATCATGATGCCACTCACAGTGGAATGCAGAACATTTCTGGATTCTGCTCAATGGATATAAAATCCCTTCAGATCCCTCTGTTGAGCACTTTGTCTATTAAAGCTCTGTAGAAAAAAGGTTGTTTTCAAGAAAGTAATCCCGTCTGTATCCCAGGGCTTCCTCCCAGAGGTTCTCAGGAAGCGCTCATAACTTTTTATGTTGCATCAATAAATCAGATGTTTAATGTGATTTGTCTCGATGTGCCCCCTCAAATGTTTATGCACATCTTTTGTCTGTTTTTGTTGTGCTTGTAGAGAAGATCGAGCGCACGGTTCAGATTGAAGCGTCCACTGTGGAAATCGAGGAGAGGGGAGTGAAGCTCCGCCTGACTGTAGTGGACACGCCTGGATATGGAGACGCCATCAACAGCCAGGACTGGTCAGTGTGTGTTTACTCGGCTAAATTTATCCCGAGAAGTCAGCATAATCTGACCGAACCTCCCTTTGGAGACATCTGGGGACATCTTCAGTTATAAAAAATGATTCAAACACACATTTTTTTTAGTCATTATAATTAACTTTATATATCAGAAAAACCTATAAACACTTCTGGTGTGTGCTCATTTAGTTTGCTGAATGTGTGCATGTGGTAAGAAACATTTTGGTTGAGACCAGCCACTATCAACGGGTGGGGAAGGTGAAATTTCTTTCTTCTGAGCCATATATTTACTTCTAAGTTTGACGTTCTCCATGCATTATCATTTTCCCTGCCTGTACCATCAATTATTGGTGTTGGATAATAACGGGATATTTGCGAAGCACAGCACACCTGCTGTAAATACATGCCGTCACAGATTTGAATGGGATTTGTATTTGTATCTTGTTGCTACACTGATTCTGCATTGCATTATATAATTGTTCCAATTATATATAACTTTTTTAATATAGGATCTGACACATTTCTTATTATTTGAACGCTTAAATCACACTTCTGAATGTCATTATATTATATAACCAAATAAATAAGCACCTTTTTATTGTGAAAATAAAAGTCACAAGCACTTTTAAAGAAAGACAATTTGACAAAATGAAGTTGTCATGTGAAACACATACTTTGCACATGGAAAACATGTGGTTTTGGAAGCGTTTCCATGTGAAATCTGTGTGATAACATGTTAAAGGGGTGGTTGATTATGATTTCACTTTTCTAACTTTAGTTAGTGTAGTTTTTGCTCACCCTCAAAAAGTGACAACTTTAACATGCTATATAAAAATATCTGTGGGGTATTTTGAGCTAAAACTTCACATACACACTCTGGGGACATCAGAGACTTATTTTACATCTTGTGAAAAGGGCATTACACCACCCCTTTAAAAACATGAGAAATTCATGTAATATTTCTAGTGCTTTAAATGATGTACTGTATGTAGAGATGTTTTTAGCTGTCTAACCAACTGTCTAATAGCTAAAGCACAGCATGCAAATTAGTGCTCTTGCTAAAAAATAGTTGATCTCACCTAGACGCAGATCTTGACCCATCCCTACTTTTGCATTTATTTAACACATAAAGTTTATGTAATGTGTGTCACTCTTGACATGTTTGTGCACTTGGAATAGTGCTGCATAAAAATGTTCCTTAGGTAGTTGAAAAAGCTGTGTGTTATTACAAATATCTACCATAAAATTAGACCTCGCATATAACTATGACCTCCTGAATTGAATACTGAACTGATTATTAACTTAATACTCAAGTGTTATGTGTCTATGTATCTGCATAGCAAAGACTATTTACTTTATGGCACTTGTTGTGGATTATCGGCAGCTGTTGCCTTGTGTTTGTATATTGGTCATTGAGCCTTGCGAGGAATGCTGGGAACGTCCTGTTTGAAAGAACAATATCCTCCCCATCTCTTACCCACAGACTTCTAATGCTGTTAATGAAAATATGTTAATGAAAATATGCCATCCACGTTACGTGCCTATATTATCATGTCATGTTTCCTCGTTCCACCTCTCGATAAGTGTGCGGTCTCAAGGCCGAGATCTGAAGTGCAGTGATCATATCTGCGTCAGAAGCAGAAGTGATTCAGTGTGTGCTGTTTAGTCTGGAGACGTTAGAGCAAAAGGGAATCTGGTGGTGAGATCTGAGAGAACTGAGAACTTAAATTAAAACCTTAAAATTATTTTTGTTAATTAAAATAAATGTGAACTGAAGCAAAATTCATTTATTTCAGCTAGTTGCCAAGGCAACATTTCTCATTTTTATTTAGTTTAACTTGATATACTTAAAACTACGACTAAAACTGAAATAAAAACAAATTAGGGATAGTTCACCCAAAAATGAAAATTCTGTCATTAATTACTCACTCTCATGTCGTTCCAAACCCATAAGTCTTTCGTTGATTTTCTGAACGCAAATGAAGATATTTTAAATTAAATCTGAGAGCTTTTTGTCCCTCCATTGACAGCTACGCAACTACCACTGTGATCCTTCAAAAAGTTCAAAACTAATCCAAATTAATTGAGCGGTTTAGTCCATGTTTTCTAAAGAGACACGATCGCTTTATGTGATGAACATTTTGAATTTAGGCTTTTATTCACATATAAACATTCATAAATGCACACATCTGATATGGTTAATGGAAGCTCTAGCATGTTCGCTTGATGTGCGAGAACCAATGAGGTTCATTCTCGTGTTACGCAGCACGTTTGAGCTTCAGCAAGAACCAATGAGGTTAATTCTTGTGTTACGCAGCACGTTTGAGCT
>FLSR01004888.1:5594985-5625810 GCA_900092035.1 Leuciscus waleckii | reverse complement strand
ATGTAAACTTAAATTTTTTCTGTCAAAAGTGGTTGAATAATTTGTGATTTGGTTAGCTAGTTTCCTGAGCCCTAATTCTGTTAATCTGATGTTAGTGTGTCTGTGTATATAAGACAAATGTGCTAATCTATACAGTCATTATGTGTTGTTTTATATCACTGAAGTCTTCAGTCTATTCCTGTGTCTCAGCATGTTGCACATCGTTAGGTTTTGCATGACAAAAAAGCCATAACAAAACAACAGTGAAAGAATGTGTCCTCGATCCCCCACAAATCAACAACCCATGCGCTCACACTGACCTAAACAACTGTGAAGCCCTCAGACACCTGCTGATCAATGACTTTCACTTGCTTTAAAAGAAACGAAAAAAGACCCAGTAATCACTGCACTCATCTTGTTTATGTTCTGACTAATCTTGAGTTTAGGCCGTTTCTGATTAAATGTCCCAATTGACCTCTGTCAGGGTCTTTTGTGTGTGTAAACATTGACTCATTACAGAAAACGGTCCTGTTAGAGACAGATTTAGATTAGAGACTAATGGAATCTTGTCCACATCCTGCAATCACTGCATGTTCGTCCATCTAAGTTGCAGGAAAGATTAGCCACTGTCAGCCATTTTAAGCTAAATGACCCAAACAGATGTCTATGTGTGTGTTCTCATGACGTGTGGAGCACAAATGCGCGCTTTTCGGGTAGATTTGTGTAGTGATGTCAAATAGAAATAGTTCATGCAGAAATACACAACTAATGTTTTCTATCACTCTTAATTAAACGTACTTCCTGGATGGCTCACAACACACAGGAAGTCACAAGGGCTTCATTGCTTATTCTGGTCCATATATAGACAACGCTTTGGACACTGAATGCTTGTATTTTTAGTAGTTCCTGTTATTCGCCTGCTCCTTAGATGCCAGTTTTCTCTTCCTGCAGGTAATTTCAAAACAAATTTTCATAAACATTCCCACATTGTGTGTTTGTCAATCCATGTTTTGTTTTTTAAAGGGGTTGTTCACCAAGAGGAAAATTCTGTCATCATTTACTTATCCTCACACATTTAACTTTATTTTTTCACAAAAAAATTTATAATAAAATATTTTATCATGGATGGATTATCAACAGAAACGGCCATTCACTGCCATTATAAAGCTTGGAAGAGCCAGGACATTTTTAAATATATCTCTGATTGTATTCGTCTGAAAGAAGAATGTCATAGACACCTTGGATGACTTGAGGGTGAGTACATTTTGGGATAATTTTCATTTTTGGGTGAACTATCCCTTTAAGCTCCAAAAAGCTCTATAAAAGTAGTTAATGCATTATATTCCAAGTCGTATAAAGTGATGCACTACCATTCAAAAGTTTGAGGTCATAAGATTGATACGAGTTTTTGGAAGAAATTAACATTTATTCATCAAATCAGACTTTTCGTTGAAGCTTTATGTGAACCAACTACTGTTGTTGCTGTTGCTGAGAAACCCATGCCTACTTGAAACTTTGATTGTTTAAAACTTAATTTTAGGAAATTGCCCCATCAAATATGAATGTTAAAGTCGATGAATTGGAGGAAGTTTAATGCTTGTTCTTTTCATTGGTACCTCCACAAATGCTTGACTCCTTTTTAAATACATCAGTGATTCTCAGGAAAGTATGAACACTCCCTTCAGATTTCTGTCTACCTTTTCTTTTCCCAAGAAGACTCTCTTGGACGCAACTTCCAATAATCAGTTCAGAATTATGTGGAAGCGCAAGTCAGCATTTCCCGCATTTCATGGTGTCGTCGTAACCGGTAAAGGTTCCCAAAATCCTGCTGCCCCGGCCGTAAGAATGACGAATGGCCCATTGTTTCTTTGCGGCCTGACTGATATTTATGTTCAATTTTCACCCTCACTTTCTCACCGTGATAGCTTCGCTCTCATTCTCTCACAGGACTGCCACCCCTCTCCCCGATCTTTCTCGCACCATCATGAAAGGGGGAAGCAGCTTGTGTAGAACAATATGGCCTTCCTGTAATGTGTCAGGCCGATTGGCAGGGAAAGCCGGGTCAGCGTTGTGCAGGACTCTTATCAGAGGCCGGAGTGAGGTCATAAAACCCTGAAACTTATAAAGTACTCGAGGGACGTTTAGGTAGCTCTCGTTTCCTGCCACGGCAGTGATATATGCCGAAAAGCTGCTCGTATGGAAACGCCAGCCCGGCAGGTCTCGTCCGTATGAGAAGGAAAGCCTTTGTGACCGAACTGACGTACATCTGGGAGGAGATTTGTTCAGTCGAGCTGCATGCGATTCCCACAGGTCAGGTTGTTGGTGCGCTTGGTAGGTTGCATTGTTGTGTTTATGTGAATTTGAATTTATTGTTGATGTTTGCCATGCTGTGATCCCCATCACGCTCATATCTAGTCTCCAAACTGTCAAAGCTTTCCTCTCTTTGTCCTCTCGGTTGGCTCAATGGGAGAAATGTACGAAAGCACCAACGAGCGTTGTGCAAGATTGTGTGGTTGCCAAACGTTACCAGCCTTGTTGTTTTTAAAACACAGTGGGGTCAAAAAGTCTGAGAGCACTTGTTAAATCATGCATTTTCTCATGCATGGTTTCATTACAAATTATACTATCAGCACAGCAGTGCAAGTTGAGTGAAAATTTGAGAATGTCTTTGGTGTGTTTCTCTTTTGCTTTAATGACATCAGACCTGGCAACTACATGAACAAAACTTTATGATCTTGTTCTCCAGCATGATTTGAGATGTTCAAAAGAGCATCTTGAGCATCAGTGGAAGCATATACGTATATACAGTACAGGCCAAAAGTTTGGACACATTACTTTTTTTAATGTTTTTGAAAGGAGTTTCTTCTGCTCATCAAGCATGCATTTATTTGATCAAAAATACAGAAAAAAAAATAATATTGTGATTATATTATTACAATTTAAAATAATTGGTTTTCAATTTATTATACTTTAAATTATCATTTATTTCTGTGATGTCTTCCTCAACTGCAGAAGTTAAAACTGTGAATATCTCATGGTTTGGGTTTGTCCGTGTCCACATTCCTCCCTTAAATGAGGGTGTGGATATTTATGTATGTTCTCAAGCAGAATGATTGCATCCTGGAATTGCAGCTCACGCGGCCCATATAAAACAATAAATATCCAGCACCGGTCACATACGCTTTCTGTGACCAAGACTTGACCTTTATTTTACACTTCAGTTTTTCAGAATAGAGACTTGTAACACCTCCACTTAGTACGGCACAATCAAATCCAGTTTGCGTTAAATAAACCTGCTTTTGAAGAAGCGTATTTAACGCTTTAAAAGTAAAAATCACTAATAATCTAGTACTCACCCTCATACCGTTTTAAATCTGTTTCTGAGTTCATTTATTTTAACGGACACATAATGAGGGTTGGAATGAGTCATACTTTTGCATGCAAGTCTTTCAAACTGCAAAAAAGACATAAAACCATCAATAAAGTACTATGTAAATAGTCCATACAGCTTGAATAATTACTAAATAACAGTGATTTAAATGGTGAATAATGGCTTGCATTTCTATCTTGACTTGAAATATAGCGCACGAATCATATGGACTACTCTTATACAACTTTCATGGTGCTTTTATGTCCATTTAAAGCTTGAAAGCCTCAATGACCAGTGTGATTCTTCTAAATTGTCATACAGGTTTAGAAATGCATGAAGGTAATTAAATATAAATGGTTTCTTTAAAGAGCATCTCTCATCTTTGGAATACCAAAATATGAAGCTGATAATGAAATACTAAGATGTCTTACAATCAGCTAAAATTCTGCTGTTCTTATCCAATTGTTCATACTTTAATTGTAGCATCTGGTTGCCAAAGGCCTCCAAACACACACACACACACACACACACTCACTCACACTCACACTCACACTCACACTCACACTCACACTCACATTCACACACACTCATCCCGGACTGGAATTTGCTGGAGTGAGCTTCTCCTCGCATCCCACTGTTTCAGAGACGCCGGATTAACATTAGCCCTGGTACCAACACACACAAACAGGTCCAAGTAATTGGTCAGTCCTGTTGAGTTGCTTTCAGAATTATATAAAACCCCTGTGTGTTTTTGTACGAATGAAAGGCCTTCACGAGCTGCAGGTAGCCAGCGGTTTTATCCCGAGACAAGGGATCACAGTTAAGAACTTCACAGCTTTTCAGTTTGACACGCTTTACTGCTGAATAGTGATTTTATTTTATTTTTTATTTTTATTTTTTACAGTATTTCACAACTGTTCATTCTGCTGAGTTCTGTCATTTTAAACCACTAAGTAGAATCTGCATGATAAACAAAGTGTTTTTGTGTTAAAAGCGAGGTTTTAAACCGTGTAGAAACTGCAGGGAGTGGCTGGATTTCAAGTGCTAATTCATGCTGAAACTTGACTGCGAGAAACTACCGTTTTGCTCCCTGAAGTATAATCTCATAATAATTGGTCTGTAGACAGGAAAACTATATTTACCTTATTTTGATGTGTTATGTACTTATATAGTGCCCGTCCTGTTTGTGGCTCCTATTTTTGTGCAAGTGACCAAATGTTTACGAGCCTTTTTAGTTGTACAAGTGGTACATTATCCAACTAGTGCGCAGTTATTAAGATTGTGTCATTTAGAGATTCTTCTGTAATCAGGTCATTTTGTTTGTGACCTAGTGCACTATTTTCCTTTACATTCAAAGCATTTTCTGGCTCTCCCAACAGGTTCCCAGAGTGCCAGATCCATGTTTAGGTGCTAATATTTACAGATGCAACACATTCAGATTTTTCTGTCCCGTCTGTTCGCATTCACAGTTCAGTTTTGTGCTGCATGAAGTGATTTGTGTGCATATTGATCCATGCCGTGTTGTACAGTTGGAGAGCACGTTCTCGTCTCTCAGTTGTTCCCCAAATGTGCATTTTAAGGCATTTTAAGGCGTTTTGTAGCCTGGTTAAAACCAGACCCTTCTCAGTTGAAACTTGAGTATAGGGTCTGGGGAAGCTATGTAGACAAATCATTTCCAAAGGGGCGTCACCAACCGACGTAGCTCAAATTCCTCTGGGCGCAATTGGATAGTCATAAAACCAATCAGATCGATGAAGGAGATGACGTATGCTTCGAGTGTTGTTCTTTGCTCCGGTTTTGACGAAAACGGTAAGTTTAAATCGCTCAAAACAGACGCGATAACTGATTCGTTTATATACTGTCTATGATTCGAACGAGTGATGTTCCACGGCGGCATCCATCTTTGTAATGAAATCTCCTTCAGCGTCGCTGCGCTGTCGTCATCATGTAAATCCCTCCCCAAAAGTTTCTGATTGGTGCCGTGATTTCGGCGGCACAGAAATGAGTTTGAATGGGCTCTTCTCCAGACTATCCTGGAGAGAGAATTAAAATTCGCCGGAAGTAGTCTGGGTTTTCCCAGGCTACAGGACAGTGGCCCTCCAGGACAGAGTTTGAGAAACCCTGCTTTAGGGGCTCCTTAAACTCCTGTTCAAGTTGGTCATGCAAATTTGCTGTGTTGACCAATAGAAAGCTAGTTTGTAAGTAACTTTGTAATGAGTGGTGCTTGATGCATAGCCACAGGGAAGCTTTCTGGCGAGCTCTGTGGTATCTGAAGTAAGGTGAGTGATCAGCACGAACACAAATCCTCTTATCTCGCTGAAATCTTGACGAATTTACAAACGGTTTGGTTTCTTACAAACGTTATTAACGTGGCTATTATTTCCGAATGCTTGAACATGTATGTTATAATTATTCATATGTAGGCAGTGTCATAACTACATCTCTGACGTTTATAACAAGCCAAACCGTTTGAAAATTGGTTGAAAATTGAGCAAGTTATGGTTATTTAAAAGTACATGCACCATTAAAACACAATGTTGCGAGTGAGCGAGCTCCCTGTGGCAAGATGGCGCCGTGTGCGAACGTCGACATCCATTGGCCAGCAGCGCAGAGAGACATCTAGCCTTTATTATATGATATCTGTGTACGCACCGACCCAATACAAGAGTTCAGATGACACGCAAGAGCTTGCTATGCCTATGCGCTGAGTTTCAATACGTTTTTGTGACGCTCTCCACAAACTTCACGGAAAGGAAACCGGAGCGGCATCCTGTTTGTTTTCTTTAATTTACAAAATAACAATGTTTTGTTTTTATTCTGAGTGTACACAAATAAAAATAGACCCTTTTACAGTTTTGAATCTCTTATCTGTTTAGTCATAATGACAGAGTATTGTTGTTTCCGCTGTTATAATGAGACAAAATCATTTGGCATTGTGTCGTGTAAGTCTCACTACTACAGTCCAGTGATGAAATATGCATGGAAATGGGAATTTGGGGATTTGTTGCTTTTGTTTTTTGTTTTTTTTGTACCGAACTCATGTCGAACCGTGACCCCAAAACCGGGGTACGTACCGAACCATGACTTCTGTGTACTGTTACACCCCTACTTTGTCGTTATCATTATAGTTATAATCCCTTGTGTAAACGAGCCTTTAGACCCCGAACTTTTAAACAGTACTTAATGCGTTTTTTCTTTATTCATGCATGCAACCAAATCTGATCTGTGCCCGATCTCGAGGGAAAATCAGAATTGGTTGACCATGTACACATGCAGCTTGATTGAGCACATGACTGAAGAGACCAACTCCAACATCCAGCCCACACAAGCTTCGCCCAGTCGTACCCACAAATAGTCTTGCTCCGCAAACACATGGTCACGACTCATAATGCATCCTATAACAAACATATTACAAGCATAATAGGTGAAACTCACTTCCCTTTTCAGTTCAGAGCCATGGAGAAACTCCCGTGCCATTGTTCCAGGCCAGACTCCAGGTGCCTCTGCCAATCGCGTGGAGGTGCTGCCAATCCAAACACATTTTGCCTCAGAGATAGACAGGGGGAGCTAATGATTGTGTTGAAGCCTGCGCGATAACTCGCTTCAAGATTCTCGTGCTGCCAATAGATTCTGAAAATCCTTGGAATAGTGAAAAAACTTTTATCATTGTGCCAGTGTGTGAAAGGTTCTTGATGTTTTGTTTAAGACATCATTTGTTTTATTTATTATATCAGGGGATGAAGACGCTACTTCTCAAAGAGGATTTTAGCACGCTGACAGATTGTTGTGCTTTTAGATGCTAACATTAACTGTCAGGACACTTAGAAAAGGTTGCATCTATAAATTTAACCCTTTTGATCATGTAAAACTGTAGTCATGAAAGAATTGCTTTTTGTACTTTTATTTTAATATTGGTCAATGTACTGTACACCAGTTTAATTTTAGTATTATACTATAGTTTTTATTTAATTTTGAATTAGCTTTCATTTTTAAATAAATTAATACATTTTTGTAAAAATTTTTGCTTTGTAACATTTCAAATTTTCATTTTGAATCTAATATTTAAAAATGGTTTTGCAACTTTAAGTTAACAAAAATGGTTTTAATTTAGTTATGTAGTTAACAATAATAAAACGCAGACTAATACTTGTGCACTATTTTATGCTTCGTGTCGTCCAGTTCTTTGTCTCCATGTCGTGCATTAAAATCGTTTAATAGTGTATTGTGCGTCATTTGTAAGTAAAAAAAATGTATAGCGCACTTTTAAATTCAGCTTACACTGACCAAAGTGCTGTACAAAACAATCATGAAATACAATAAAATATCAAATAAAATAGTAGCCTGGTTAAAACCAGACCATTTTCAGTAGTAACTGAGTTATGGTCTGGCAAAGCTTCATTAATAACTCATTTCCAAAGGGGCGTCACCAACAGATGTCGCTCAAATGCCTCTGGGCGCAATTGGATAGACCTAAAACCAATCAGAGCGATCGTCATCGTGTAAAGCCCGCCTCAACGTTTCTGATTGGTGCCTCGATTTGGACGGATTAGAAAACGGCTTGAATGGGCTCTTTGTCAGACTACTTGCAGAGCAAATTTAAATTTGCCGGAAGTTTGTCTGGGTTTTCCCAGGCTAATAAAATAGAGTAAATTTTACTAATTGAGGAAGACCATGCATGAATAACTTTTTCCAAGTCTTGAAAGCAAAGTGTCGATTTAAGTCTAGAAATAATTCTCAATTGATAGTAGCTGTTTTTAACAAATGAGCTAATAAAGCTCAGAGTCGAAGTTAACTCCTAACTTTTTTGCATGTGACTTAGCATGAGATTGTCTAAGTTACTATCTATAGAGTTTCTGGTTTCGGAGGGACCAAAAGATAATCACCTCAGTTTTCTCATCGTTAAGAGGAAATTATTTGCCATCCAGCATTTAATATCCTCAAGACAGTCCATGAGAGGCTTCAGAGGGTCTCTAGATTTTAATGGAAGGTGCATCTGAGAATCATCGACATAGAAATGAAAATACATTTTTACATTCCCTAATTATATTACATAGTGAAAGCATGTACAGATTAAAGAGTAATGGGCCCAGAATGGACCCTTGAGGAACCCCACAGGAGAGAAAAACTGGCCAGTAGCCACTGAGAGTGTATCATATTTAAGATATGACTCAAACCAGAGTATTTCAATGCATGTCTAAAGGATATTGTCATCTACTGGGTCAAAAGCGGCGCTCAGTCCAGTAAAATCCAAATTTAACCAGAATCAACCGCAAGTACAAATCATTCGTCACTTTTAACAAAGCTGTTTCAGTACTGTGATTAGTTATAAAACCTGATTGAAATGGTTCAAGTACCCGAGTCGAATTTAAAAACGGAAGTAACTGTGATAGGGCAACTTTTTCCATAACTTTTGAAAGAGAGGGCAATTTTGAAATAGGACGATTTATATCGGCATGGGGCTTTTTAAGCAACGGCTGGACAACCGCATGCTTTAGGGACAGTGCCAGAGACTAAACAGGAATTCATTATTACTTGAATGCTAGAACCAGTAGTATCAAACAAACCTTTAAGGATGTCTGAGGGAACAACATCATGGGATCATCAACATCATCTGCATCACTAATTTCCTCAGGTCAGAGAAAGACACCGGCTAAAAACTATTCAAACTAGAGTATTAGAGTGAGAAGGAATAAGAGAGGATCCGATGCCATCAATATTTTCAATAAAAAAAAACAAAAAAATCTCTCACATTTATCAAGAGATGGTTCTACCTTATTAGAGATATCAGGATTATTGAATCTGGGGCAGTCTCTAGATTGAGTCTCCAATGAAACTTCTGATGTGCAGCTATATTTGACGATCAAAATGATAACATTAATGTATTAACGGCAGTATGAAAAAACACAGATAGGCAGAACGCTGACGGGACAGACGGCAAACCGACAAACACGTGGGACGACTTCTTCACAACTACTGATTAGCCGCTTATAAAATTGTCAAAATATGTCGCTAATCTGCTTTTCGTTTCAGTTTTATATACGGCCATATCTTAACTTCCTTTCCTGTTCCTGTGCATAAAAGTCACTATTGTGCCATTTTTCTTTGTTCATTGTGAAGCGACATGTTTATTTTCCCATTTGGAGGTCAAGTCATCCAAAAAAATTTCAATATCTCCATCTGTCCACGCCCCAGCTTTGGCACGAATGGGAAAGATGGACCCTTATAAATCTCGCACCCTTCGTCATTTTGTTGCTCACCCGGATTCTGTTTGATCAGAGGAAGCTTGTCTACAGTCGGTTCCCCACGGGCGCAACTGTGCCTTGTTTATTTGGACTCAGAACACGCAACAATGACACCCATGCAAACAATAACACACTCGCTGCGGTTCCGCGCTATGAAAACAGGACTAATCATAACAGGAGGGGGTTTCTGTGAAGACCAGCGGAGCAGGAGCTGCTCTCCCATTGAATCGCCGTCCCCGCTGAGATTACATGAAAGCACTTAGAATGTCAGGAAGAGGCTTCTGGTGGCGTTCTGGGCGTCATTACGTAATGGCATTGTGAATGTGCTTCTTAGAAAAACAGCTTTGAAGTTAGAAAAATAAATCCTAATGTCTGATCCACCACAGGTGCTTCAGAAGTGCTATTTTTTTTTATATATATATTTTTGGCTTAAGCAATGCTGTGTTTTTCAATCTCATATTCTGTTTATAAAATACACAATACAAGACACTGGAGAGGCTTTGTATCCAAACCATCTCGCTTATCATTCTCCTTAAAAAATGTTGGGTTAAAAATAACCCAACGAATAACCCAACTATGGGTTGGTATAGCACCTTCCCAACTGTGGGTTATTTTAACCCAATGCATTGTGTTAAACTTTAGTTGGGTTAAAATAACCCAACAGTTGAGTTAAATTATTTATTTATTTAGCATCCTTTAAGACCTTTAATATCACGAATACCGTAAAACAGGCCTAATGCTATAGATAGTGATTTCAGACTAGGCCTACTTAGTTTATTGTAGGTAACTTACTGGTAGTACATCTGTAAACAGTTTCGCTGGTGTAATGTTTTAATGAATTACTTTTATTGCTGCTAGCGAGCTAACGGGGATAGCTAGGATTAATTTCCTTAGGACTAAAGGGAACTATAATATAATATAATAATTATATTCAACGTCTCAGTACACAATACTTAATGTTATATATACATAAAAACGATATGGCTTACCTTTCATAATCAGGATGTAGCAGCAGCTTCTGCGTTGACTGTCTGTCACTGGACCGTTAAAATTGGAACCGTCGCTGCGGAAACCGTGGCTATTTAACCCAATAGTCGGGTTATTTCAGGAAATTACCAATCATTAAAAAAAATGACCAAATATTTTTGGAAAATAACCCAACATATTGACCCAATATGTGTAACCCAACGGTTGGGTTAAAAAAATAACCCATCGTTTTTTACTGTGAAACTGGGAATATCCCCCACATTACTTTGCATCATAGTTTTCACTGGTTCAGTTTGGTGTAAGATGAAAATCTTGACGGATGTGTTCAGGTCATGGGGTAATTGGGGCAAGATCTGTTTTGGACAGACTGTATCTGTTATCTGACTGGTTCTAAACTCCCTACGTGTGGAATCCAGTAAGTCGTTTTATATTGAGTGATTCATAAGATTCCTGTTCTCAGAATCAAAGAGTTTCCTCAGGTCTCTCTGAGAGCGCTCCAGATGACAACGTGCTGAGAGAACGTTGGAAGTTGTAGTGTCCAAAGAGTTTTTAATGCTTTTTATGTCCATGCCAGAAAGCCATGTGTTTGTGTATATATATATATATATGTATGTATATGTGTGTGTGTGTGTATATATATATATATGTATGTTTTTTTTTTTTATATATAATTTATTTTAATTTAATTAATTCTAAATGTAATTAGTTATTTGAAATTAACCATGTAAACTTAATGATTAATTTACAAGTATAATTAAGAAGTATAATGTTTTAACTTATGATGTATA
Organism: Leuciscus waleckii; assembly: GCA_900092035.1. NCBI lineage: Eukaryota > Metazoa > Chordata > Actinopteri > Cypriniformes > Leuciscidae > Leuciscus > Leuciscus waleckii. The sequence continues at coordinate 5,614,444 of FLSR01004888.1, read as the reverse complement.
TAAACGTACATAAATTAAGAATTTATTGTTATTATGCATTTATTGAATTAAAAATTGAAATTAACACTATTTAATTTAAAATTTACAAGTATAATTAAGATGTATAATGTTTTAACTTATGATGTATATAAACGTACATAAATTAAGAATTTATTGTTATTATGCATTTATTGAATTAAAAATTGAAATTAACACTAACTATTTAATTAAAAATTTACAAGTATAATTATGTTTTTTCTCGCTTATAATTCAACTAAATCGATTACACTGGGTCTGAACGTAAAGGTTTTTAGCTTATATAAATAAATGTATAATATATAATATGATATATAAATTATAGGTATATGCGTGTATGTATAGTTATAGTTAATAAAATAATTATTTAATTTAAAATATACAGTATAATTAAGATTATATATTATGCTTATACTTCAGCTAATTCTAGCTTTTAAAAAGTTTTTATTTCATGCAGATTTTGGATGAGATCAGTGAGCAAGGGATCCGGATCTACCAGCTTCCCGACGCTGATTCGGACGAAGACGAAGAATTCAAGGAACAGACGCGTGTCCTAAAGGTCAGAGGTCAAAGTTTTTAAGTTCATTATCAGCTCTGTAACACTGCCCGACAAAGTTTTTAAGTTCATTATCAGCTCTGTAACATTGCCCGACCCCCCCCCAAAGGCTTTGATTAAAGTTGAACGAGTGTGTTTGTGTGCAGGCCAGCATCCCGTTTGCCGTCATCGGCTCCAACCAGCTGATAGAGGTGAAGGGGAAGAAGATCCGTGGACGCTTGTACCCGTGGGGGGTGGTGGAGGTGGAAAACCCTGAGCACAATGATTTCCTCAAGCTGCGCACTATGCTGGTGTGAGTACACACACACACACACACACGTTACCTAAACACGTTTAACCTCCTAAATATGAGAAACATAATAGTAAAAACTGAAAAGGTGAAACTGTTTACATGACCATTTCCACCCTCTGAACCCGAGAGTCCAACAGAATATTTTTGTTGCCGTTTCTTTTGAGACTCCTTGATGTAAATGAAACTCTTCACATGCCAAACGAGTAACAAGGCTCACTTAACAATAGAGCTTTTGCAAAAACACTTTAAAATAAGATAACAAGGACAGGGTGATTCGTACAAAATGTTTCATTCCAAAAGTAAAAATGGTTTTTGCATAAAAAAAAATTAAGCCAATTTTATGACCATTAAAATGTATGCATTTTCGACGCACATTTCCACTCAAAGTTTCTCTTTAATGTAATGCATCTGCATGATTTATTTATTCTCAATGGTGATTCTCATTAGTCATGAGTCTCAAAACTGTATTTTAATGAGAAATGAACACCTTACAATAAGGTTTTATTCATTAACTATATCATTCAACATTAACTAACGACGAACAATACTTCTACATTTATTATCTTAGTAAATCTTGGTAATTTTTACATTTACTAAACATTTATTAAGTTGTATTTGTCAACATTTGTTAATGCACTGTAAACTAAAATGAACAAAAAAATAACAATTAGAGCTTTACTAACATTTACAAAAATTAATGATTGCTTTAAAAATATATATTTCTCATGTTAACAAATGAGACCTTAATGAACTTACTGAAAAAATAAATGCATTTAAATCAGCATACAAAATAAAAGGTAGAATAACAGATCCCACAGTGATATACAAATACTTTAAATAATAATGTTTTAAGTAAGGGATACTTTAAATAATATTAATTAGTGAAGGGTTATTTTGCATTACATTATTGAAAAATTTATGAATATTATGAATATGTCTCAATGAAAAAACTCTAATGATGGAAAAATAGGCTGTAATTTCTTTATGCAAAAACATAGTTTCTTATTTCTTTGATTTTGGAGGAAATATGTCCCGTGAGATATTATAAGACATAATTTGGGTGACTGTTGGCTTGATGTCTCCATTTGTTCTGCAGCACCCTCTGCTGACATAAATCTGTAAGCTTTATGTGTGTGTGTGTGTGTGTGTGTGTGTGTGTGTGTGTGTAGAACTCACATGCAGGACCTGCAGGAGGTCACTCAAGATCTCCACTATGAGAACTTCCGTTCAGAGAGACTAAAGCGAACTGGCAGGTAAGGCAAATCAACAAACACGATCCCAGATTGCCAAGGGGTCATAAAGTGCCGTTTTCCTAGTTAATCACTGTTTTATTGACACCCGGCATAAATACACACATTTTAAAAGTTCATATCTGCTCAATTGAAAGATTTTACAGTTGAGACCTGATGATCAAACATTACTCAATCAATCACAAACTTGCTTATTTGATTGGTAAAATAGAAATAGTGCAGAACCTTAAATATTTCGGAAGCGATTTTCCGTAAAACTTATTTTAAATGTGTCAAAATCCTACAAATTAGACTGTCTGACCCTACTGATCCCCACTACGCGTGAACGGAGTTTCACATTTCCATGGTTAATAGGACTCTATATACTTATTTAATGTCTCCTGAATTTATAGCATTAAATTCAAATTTTTTCTCAAAGCTAATGCACAACAAATAGCAGAACAAAATGTAAGCTGTCAGTGAAACGGGCTTAACTCGTGTGATACATCTGCGTCGTGTTTCAGTGACTTGTGATGCACAGTTTGGGTTTGTCAGAGCTGCACGCTTTCATTGACTTTCCCAGTTTAATTCTCACATTTATAGTATTTAGTGCTCCTAACTTAATAGATAAGCTGTGTTACTATGAGGAATGATTAGCTCAAAATGTAAATCTGTATGCAAGTGAGAGGAACATCATCTAAATGAGATATTTATACCACTCACGCTTTTGCTCAGTGTCGGCATGCAAGGGATTTGAGTGAATATTTGGTGTATATTTGTGCTAAAAACCATGTGTTCCAGCAGGGCGGTTGAGGAAGAAGTGATGGACAAAGACCAGATCCTCCTGGAGAAGGATGCTGAGGTAAGTCACAAACACGTATGCATATCATTTTGACAATCGGTTCAAACTTTATAATAATATCTAATATATCACTATATATTAAGATTTTGTAATGTTTTTGAGAAAAGTCTCTTCTGCTCACCAAAGCTGATGTAAAATATACAGTAAACAGAGTAATATTGTGAAACCATAGATATCGACCATATCATGCTTAATTTGTTTGCGAAACTCTGGCCTATGGGAATGTATATCCCAGTCAGGCTGGGATGCAATCCGTGCAGTTTATAAACATGCATGTCTGCACAGGAAATGACATCAACTTCCGGCAGCACTGAACATAGAGTATGTACACTTACAATGTAAAGAGTATGTGTATACAGGCTTAAAGGGATAGTTCACCCAAAAATGAAAATTAGCCCATGATTTACTCACCCTGAAGCCATCCTAGGTGTATACGACAATCTTCTTTCAGACGAATACAATCGGAGTTATATAAAAAAAATGCTTCCAAGCTTGATAATGGGAGTGAATGATTTGTCCATCTAAGTCCATTAAAGCGCATCTATTCAGATTAAAGTCCTCCACACGGCTCTGCGGGGGTTAATAAAGGCCTTCTAAAGCGAAACAATGCGTTCGTGTAAGAAAAATATCCATATTTAAAACTTTATCGACTAAAATAACTAGCTTCCGGCAGACGCATCGATTTACGGCAAGAGTACAACGTAATGACAAACGTGGGATGTTTGAACCGCGAGAGGCGTCAATTGCTGTCATTACGTTGTGTGTCAAGTTCAAGGGTTAAGCCCCGTTCACACCGCGCTGTATGTCGCTAGTCTCTGTAATGTGAAGTCGCTTGTGGGCGTTTGTTGTGCTGTCGCTCTAATGTTATTGGTAGACTGCACGTCTGGCCATATCTATACAAAATACCATCACAAGTGATATATACAACTATATCATTTTAATTTGACTAGGAATTAGGCTCAAAAGAAACGGTATGCTGTTGGGAGAGTGTTTTTATATTACCACAGCAGTGTTCAGTGGATTAAATCATTTAGCCTACTAGATTAACGATCGATCAATCAACAGATTAACTCATACTGTCATAAATTACTAAAACGTCATTCGAATTTGACAAATAATACATTTTCTTGTTTCTAATAGTCAACGTAATGCAGGAGATGGTCCTCACTGCAGAACACGAAATCCAGGGGGAGGAGTTGGATCCAGATCCAACTCCTCCCACCTTACATATACCTAAACCTACCAATCTCTACCCCTTAATCCCTAAACCCACCCCTAAACCTACCCATCTCCACCCCCTGATCCCTAAACCCCCCCCTAAACCTACCCATCTCCACCCCCTGATCCCTAAACCCCCCCCTAAACCTACCCATCTCCACCCCCTGATCCCTAAACCCCCCCCTAAACCTACCCATCTCCACCCCCTGATCCCTAAACCCCCCCCTAAACCTACCCATCTCCACCCCCTGATCCCTAAACCCCCCCCTAAACCTACCCATCTCCACCCCCTGATCCCTAAACCCACCCCTAAACCTACCCATCTCCACCCCCTGATCCCTAAACCCCCCCCTAAACCTACCCATCTCCACCCCCTGATCCCTAAACCCCCCCCTAAACCTACCCATCTCCACCCCCTGATCCCTAAACCCCCCCCTAAACCTACCCATCTCCACCCCCTGATCCCTAAACCCCCCCCTAAACCTACCCATCTCCACCCCCTGATCCCTAAACCCCCCCCTAAACCTACCCATCTCCACCCCCTGATCCCTACACCCACCCCTAAACCTACCCATCTCCACCCCCTGATCCCTAAACCCACCCCTAAACCTACCCATCTCCACCCCCTGATCCCTACACCCACCCCTAAACCTACCCATCTCCACCCCCTGATCCCTACACCCACCCCTAAACCTACCCATCTCCACCCCCTGATCCCTACACCCACCCCTAAACCTACCCATCTCCACCCCCTGATCCCTACACCCACCCCTAAACCTACCCATCTCCACCCCCTGATCCCTACACCCACCCCTAAACCTACCCATCTCCACCCCCTGATCCCTAAACCCACCCCTAAACCTACCCATCTCCACCCCCTGATCCCTACACCCACCCCTAAACCTACCCATCTCCACCCCCTGATCCCTACACCCACCCCTAAACTACCCATTTCCACCCTCTGATCCCTAAACCCACCCTAAACCTACACATCTCCACCCTCTGATCCTAAACCCACCCCTAAACCTACCCATCTCCACCCTCTGATCCCTAAACCCACCCCTAAACCTACCCATCTCCACCCCCTGATCCCTAAACCCACCCCTAAACCTACCCATCTCCACCCTCTGATCCCTAAACCCAGCCCTAAACCTACACATCTCCACTCTCTGATCCCTAAACCCACCCTTAAACCTACCAATCTCCACCCCTTAGATCTGGATCCAACTCCGCCCCCTGGATCTTGTGTACTGCAGTGAGGTGCTACTGTAATGCAGGGGAAACTGTAAAATGAACTGCAGCAGTGCTAAACTTGCATCATAAAATTACAACACTCGAACTAAATGTGTGAATTAAACTCACTGAGACTGTCGCCAGTTTCTTTTCCATGCATCATTTTATTATATCCATGTATGTGGTTACAGTCAAATCATATAAAACAGTGAAATTCGCCCTCAAACTCTTCTGTCTTGCCTGCACTCGAGATGGTGACGTGAGCTGAGCTCCACTGAAAGTCTTCTTTCCTATTGGTTGTCGCTCGCGACAGTCGCTTCTCATTTGAATAAAGTTGAAATTTCTGAACTTTTGTTGCGCGTCTCTTGACGTCAGAAGTCGCCAGCACTCCATTGAAATGAATGGTATCATGTCGCTGCGTGTCGCTGGCGGTGTGAACGGGGCTTTACTCTTTTGCCGTAAATCATTTTTGGGTGAACTATCCCTTTAAGCTTGCACAAAGATAGTAAAACCTGAAATCAGCTACATTATGGGAAGCAGCCAAAAGCCCCAAAGAGGAAAACAGATTAATAAACATGCTGAATAAAGTTTTAATTAATATGTAAAAGTGCAAAAGTGAGCGTTAGGTTTAAGGGATAGAAAATATCATTAGCTTAGTTTAAAAATGGAAAGACTTCACCAAGATACAAAACAAACACAAGTGTGTTTTAATCATCATCATCAGTGATGTATTTAGAGGAGCCGTTGTGTACAGTATGTTCTCTAATATCATGATTGTAGTGATTTGACCTTAATTGAGTGCTGTGTAATTGTGTTTATGTTTCACTGTGTTTATGTGTACGTGTCAGTCTACACGAGGTGTAACAATGTTAGATGTTGTGCAGTAAAGTGTGAAAATACACAAACACACACTTCTAATTTAAATTTTAGCTGGAAATAATATGTTCTCTATTGCACCAGATGAAGATACACACACATACAGTAAAAACAGAAATATTGTGAAATATTATTACAATTTAAAATAACAGTTTTCTGTTTGAATATATTGTCAAATGTAATTTAATCCTGTGATACATTTTCAAAGCTGAATTTTCAGCATCATTACTCCAGTCTTCAGTGTCACATGATCCTTCAGAAATCATTCTAATATGATGATTTGCTCAGGAAACTATTCTACATATTATTACAGGTATTCATTTGTTTATATATATATGTTTTATATACATATTATCCGCTTTTTCTTCTTTTGCAGCTGAGACGCATGCAGCAGATGATCGCTCAGATGCAAGCTCAGATGAAAATGAAACCGGGAGACGACTAAGTGCACGTGTGTGTGTGTGTGTGTGTGTGTGTGTGTGTCTGTTTGTATGTTGTGGGAACAGGAAGTGCCATCTGACTGGAGGTTGCATTTATCCTACCCTTTTCTAAACACTATTTTCTCTTATCCCTCATGTTTATCAGATTGATGGAACATAATGTTAATGATGCCTAATTAATGTAACCAATCACTATCGCAGCTCCGCCCATATGAATAACCTCGCCACTGAAACCAACGGTCCATTATGATGTCGTTTAATCAAGTCTTTGTGCAATCAGATTAGATGCCGTTAATAATTTATATCATGATTCTACTGACAATGTTCAGCATATGTTCATCTGTATATTGATCGGGGTTTGTGGTCAGCTCAGCTGTATTTAGACCCTGAAGGCATGATGTTTTTCTGTGCCTAAACACTATTTTTAAGCTGCCTGGCTTGTACCGGTCGTGCTTTTCACGCATCAGACTGGATACGTTTACCAGGTAACCTCGTCGATACTTATAGAGTGCTTGTGGATAAATAGGATCAAATAAGTGGATGTTGTACTTGTAGATGCACCTTGTCAAGTTTACAATTTTATCAAATGGACAGGTTCATAATCGTGATGCATTCACAGACATTAATTAATATCAGAGTTTGTTTAAAAATGTTTGTTTGTGTTCGTTAGCACTACGTTGTTGATGGAGAAACATAGACTGAGATGCATGTAAAATTTCATCACAAAAAGTAGCATCACTATAAAAGAAAATTGCCTTTCTTTTCAATGCATTTAAATCTCTTATTTGTCAAGTCAAGCTGTGCGGCGGGCAGGGTTTCCCTCTAGTGGACGCTACGGGAAAACAAGCTGAAGTCCGATTGAAAGCACATAAAAGCTACGTTTGCCATATTGGATCATGAAAAAACTAAGACTACAATTGGACAATCTCTTGACATCATGTTACATTTTGTCAATAATGCAATATCTGGTCAGTATCTTTTTTGAAAGGAAACATTGCACAAGAGTTCACCTTTCATATTTAGAAAGCGTGAATATAAATGGTACTAAAATGAGGATAAAGACAAGTTATGTTTATTGTGGACGCACTGGGTGTCAGCTGTATTTTAATTCACAGAAATGCCTTAAAACTCCACTTAGATGCACACATTTGTAGGCTTTCTCTTCTTTTATACTTGTATTCTCATGGTGTGGGGTTTTCTATCAGTTTTATTGCTTTTTTTTTTCTTCTTTATTTACTACTTTAAACAATAACATTACTGCAGTGGACTTTATATTTTTTTGTTTACCAGCTGGTACGTTTTACTGTATGTTTTAAAAGTTCGTCTTAACGGTCTAAGAAACGCACCATCATACATTTGACAGCATTGTAGTGAGTTATCTGCTAATCATTGATGTCTGCAGTAAACACACTGATTTTGTTTTGTTGTCTTTGTGGTTCAGCCCAGTTATTTTGACTTGGTTATCTCCTGTTTAGGCCATTTTAAAGAATTAACTTTGTGCGGTACAGTAACGCTTACTTCCTATTTTACATCTTCCTTTTTGTACTTGCTCGTGTTGAGAAATAAATAACTTTCTGAGTCATTTGTTTTGAATGCTTTAATTTTCTGCAAGCATGAATGTTTGAAGTCTCAGAAATGGTTTGTGTATTTGTATGAATATCATTAATTTCCCTTCGTACACCTTAAATTATATTTGACACCAATTTTTTATTTTATTTTTTTTTATATTATTTTTTTGGGGGGTGATTTTCCTTTTATTGTGACAGGACAGTAGAGAGATGACAGGAAACGAGTTGGGAGAGAGACGGGGAATGGGATCAGGAAAGGTCCACGAGCCGGGACTCGAACTCGGACCGCCCGAGCGCAAAGGCGCTACATGTCGGAGCACTGACCACGAGGCCATTGGCGCCGATATTTGACACCATTTTTGACTAGTTTCATTGATGCTGCAAATTTTATGCTTATCCTGCTTAATTTTTCACATGCTTGTTTTTTTTTTTTTATTAAAAAATATAAAACTCATTGAAACCAAATATAGTTTTTTTAAACTAAACAATTACATTTAAAATCCTCAATTAATAAAGTGAATTATTAAGTAAAAGCCTTACATATTATTTATGCAAGTACTTTTAACTAGATTTAATATAATGAATGAAAATATTTTTATATTGTAATATTTAAATCTGAATATTTTTGCACCAATTTGATTATTTTTAAATTCAAAATTACATGTTTGCTAAAGTAACAAGCACAGCTGAAGTTTTTTCATTGCAAGAAAAATGACAATAGTGCACACTTTCACAGGATGTTAAGCATTTTCAAGCATATATAAACATATTCTAGCACAATGTAAGAATCCAATATCAGACAAAAGTAGGAAAAAATGAAACATGATTTATTTTTTTTATTGCAGAACTTATACATACACAATCAGGGAGATGAAGCGTGGTTGTATCTCTTCAATGAACAATAACAACAGCAACAAAAATAAATAAATATCCTGGATTTGCATGCATAAAAAAAAGAATTGCTCCGAAAAGAAAGTAAAAAGAAAACCACAATGAGGTTAAATCAATCATCATAATGCATCAAAAACTTTTTTGTTATGTATAAGTCTTTGGGATGAAATCAGCAAGAAAAAGAGGAACGCCTAGGCGCAGCTGTAGTATTCTGTAATCTGTTTCTATGAATGACGTGTGCATGGGCGGGGTTTCGCCTGCGCTGGCCACGCCCCTCCAGCCCTGAGGTTCCGAGCGCGAGACGGACCGAAGCCGAGCCCAGCAGAACTGCAGAGAGCGAGACAGCCCGAAACATGAGCACCAACATCCGATATAAGAGCAGGCTCATGAAATCCGGTAATGACACAGACACGGGGACTGTTTTTTACTCTGTTTTTACTGTGAGTGAGTGGATGAAATGATGACTATTTCTCTCTTCCTGCCTGTGCATCTTCATCCTCGCGCACCTGCTTCCCTCATCCCTCATCCGACCCGCTGCTGCTGCTTCAGAGGAGAGTGAGGTGAGAAACAGCAACTTTACCACATTGCGCAGTTTTACAGCAGTTTTTTTGAGTTCCTACCAATTCAATTTACAAACCGCCATCGTTTCGACAAAATCATACGACGCTCACTCTCACCCTGACAGTGTGTTTTATACATATTGCTGCTTTCTTATGTGTTCACGCGACCGTTTACGAGGTTTAACCCGGTTTGATCAGAGTGTGCTGCTGGTGTCACCCACCCTCGACTGACGCACTTCATTCCTTCAGGATTATAATAACGCATATCTCGTGCATTCTTCTCCTGATCAGCATCCTGAAGGAAATTTGATGGCTGTTGTCTGATAAGAGGATGATAGTGCTACTCGTCTCTAGAGGTGTTGTCATGGTTACAGTAGCTGGAGGCTGATGGTGCTGGGCTCTAGATGTTTGAGTGAAAGAGTGTTTCCTCCTCCTCAACCAATATATCTGTTGGTGTTGTGATGTTCACACCTTGTTAAGCAGGATCACCCAGTGTCGACCATTTAAACAGTCGGGATGGAACCTTTAGTTTACGTTTCAATCCGTTTGCTATTTAATATAGCTAGTGTCAGGTGGTATTATCATTCTGGAGAGCAAGCTATTGGAAACGTATATACAGTATGACACCAATATTTCTGATTCATTTTCCCCAAAGAGAAAGACTGTATGTTTGAAATGCATACACTGCTGTTTAAAAGTTTGGGGTCAGTAAGATTATATTTATTTTGAAGAAATTACTTTTATTCAGCAAGGATGCATTAAATTGACCAAAAGTGACAGTAAAGACACAAAAAAAATGCAACACAAGCAACATGACAATAATTTTGTTTTCAGCATTGATAATAATCAGAAATGTTTCTTGAGCATCAAATCATCATATTAGAATGATTTCTGAAGGATCATGTGACACTGAAGACTGGAGTAATGATGCTGAAAATTCACCGGAATAAATTACAGTTTAAAATTGGAATAATATTTCACAACATTACAGTTTTTACTGTATTTCTGATCAAATAAATGCAGGCTTAGTTGGTGAGCAGAAGAGACTTATTTCAAAAACATTTGTAAAAAAATTGTGTCAAACCTTTTTTAAACTGTAGAACTGGTCAAATTAGTTTTGTTTTGTTTTTGTGACTTTAGGGAGTATATTAGCACATGGTAAACCCTGAAGGAAAGTAAGTCGCTGGTTGCAATTTGCTGATTTGATCTCCATGAGAATTGTGCACTTGAATTTAGTCTCTCTCTCTCTCTCTCTCTCTCTCTCTCTCTCTCTCTCTCTCTCTGCATTGAAGCTTAATAGCTTAATGGTGTGGAAGCTGGCTGCCATTTCAGACATGTCTTTTTATCTCTGAAAAGGTCACTGCATTGAAATAAAGCAGTGTGTGTTTCTATAGAGCGAGATGCTGTGTGTGTGCTGTCAGTGAAGTGCGCAGCTGCATACGGCGTGACAGATGGCAGAATTGAAGTTTCTTTTGATCATGAAGTCACATGGCCTGTGTAGTTGTTCAAATGCCACAGCAAGAAACGTCCATCTCAGTATCTACAGTATGAGAGAGGACAGAGAGTTCGGCACATGCTCAAGAATATACGCTTTGGTTCACCTCTATTTGGATTAAGTGCCGTTTCACTAATATCCTTCAAATTAACCCACAAATGAAACCCAGTTGTCATTTTCTCACCCTAATGGCATTCGTTTCTTCTGTTTCCAAGAATTTACTTTGAATGCAGGTTCTAGAACTGGCACCAATTTAGCTTTTTGTCCAGTTTGGAGCTGGACAGATGCGTATCACTGTTCATATTCACTGCATGCAGAACAGAAGCTCAGACATTCTGAGAAATGTATTGTGTTTCACAGAAGAAAGTAAGTCATGACATGAGGATAAGTGAAAAATGACTGAGATATGTTATATTTGATAAAACTGTTCCTGCACATGTGAGTTCATTTACACTACCGTTCAAAAGGTCAGTGAGATTTTATTTTATATAAAAAAAAATATTATATATAAAAAAATTCAGCAAGGATGCGTTATATTGATCAACATATAACGATGATCAACAATTATATTGAGTAACAGTAAAGAAATTTATAATGTTACAAAAAATTCTATTTCAAATAAATGCTGTTTTTTGTTTGCTTTCTATTAATCAACAAATCTTAAAAAAAAACAACAACTTAATTTTCACAAACATATGAACTCTTTTCAACTGATAACAATCAGAAATGTTTCTTGAGCGACAAATCATCATATTAGAGTGATTTCTGAAGGATCATGTGACACTGAAGACTGGAAAAATTCAGCTTTGATCACATTTTACAATATATTCAACAGTTATTCTATTTGTAATAATATCTCACAATATTCTGTTTTACTGTATTTTAGATCAAATAAATGCAGCATTGGTGAGCAGAAGAGACTTTCAAAAACTTAAAAAAAATCTTGCCGATCTAAAACTTTTGAATAATGTATGTGCAATACAGTGTTCCCTGAATATTATTCATGTGAAGTGCTGTGGGAAGTTGTCAATTTAAACCCCACAACTATCACCATTGTGCCTCTGAGCATCACTGTAATAAGTGTACTGTAAGTTACTCTGGATAATGTGCATGTGCGTTGAACCATTTAAACACACGCCTGTAATATTACAAACAATCTGGTGAGCCAGTAAACATGGCATGGTGTGAAAGCGAGACCGTTCCGGGTCTGTTTGTGTTTGACCCAGTGCAGCTGCCGTAGAGCCCCGAGGATGTTTAGTCTGCGCAGAGAGTCTCGTGTTCATTCACTTCTCTTCCCTCAGGCGTCTCTCCACCCTTCCCATCATTATTGCATCATCAGCATGTTCCAACCCACATGCAGCGTAACATGAGACAGCTCACATGACATCATTGGTCCCACCTCACTGTTAAATGTCAGTGAACAACAGCAAGCAGGGAATCACTGTCTGAGATGAGCCGGATGTCTCTATTTCAATTAGATTTAGAAATGTTATTGTGCATAACTGCAGGGTTGGCTGGGCATTGCTATACAGTTGCTAACTTGCTAAAGTATTCGGAATGCCGTTCTGTGCTTTATTATGTGGTTGCTAGGGTGTTCTGAGTGGTTGCCAGGGTGTCACTATGCAGTGGCTAAGGTATTTTGAATTTGCTTTGTGTGCATTTCTATGAATATTGCAGTAAACTTTACTATTGCTGCAGTTGTGGTTGTTTTTAGTGTGTTGCTATGCAATTGTTAGGGTGTTCTGGGTGGTTGCCAGGGTGTCGCTATTCATTTCCTAAAGTGTTCTGAATGCCTTTCTGTGTGTTACTATGTAATTGCTGAAGTGTTCCGGGTGGTTGCCAGGGCATTGCTAATACAGTCGCTAAGTATTCGAATGCCTTTCTGTGCTTGTTATGTGGTTGCTAGGGTGTACTGAGTGGTTGCCAGGTTGTCGCTATGCAGTTGCTAAGGTATTTTGAATTGCTTTGTGTGCATTTCCATGCAATTGCAGTAAACTTTACTATTGCTGCAGTTGTTGTTGTTTTTAGTGTGTTGCTATGCAATTGTTAGGGTGCTCTGGGTGGTTGCCAGGGTGTCACTATGCAGTTCCCTAAAGTGTTCTGAATGCCTTTCTGTGTGTTACTACAGTATGTAATTGCTGAAGTGTTCTGGGTGGTTGTCAGGGTATTGCTATACAGTTGCTAAAGTATTTGAATGCCTTTTTGTGCATTGTTGAGTTTGTGTAAGAAAAATATTAATATTTAAAACTTTTAAATAACTAGCTTCCGGCCAAACGAACATACGGATTCCACTTAAGTGTAAAGCGCAACTTATGCAAGTAATGCGACCAAAAAATTGTGATTCTCAATTTATCAATCGTACAGCTCTAGTTCACACAGAATGCGTGAAAGACGCAGGTCAGTGGAACAAAAAAAGCAGATCTAAAGATGCGTTTTTTTCAAGTTTAACTTATATTTTAACTTAAGCGCAGTGTTTTTAGAATGATGTGTCATGAGCGAAACGCTGCAAAAGACGTGAGAGCAACGATTAAAGAGGTCCGTCTAGTGCGTTTACATTGAAAAACAATGGAAAAGTAGCGCAGTGGAAAGAAACGCATTTTCTGTGAACTCTTAATTACTATTAGCCTACTCTTAATAGTAAGTAAGCAACAATGTTACTATGGTCATTTTTATTTTTTTTTATTTTTAGAAATCTTGACTTCTTCAGAATGGTACTAAACTTGGTAAAGGTTTTGGCACTTGATATTTGAAAAAATAATAATAATAATTTATGGAAAAGGTTGAATGGTCCTGAAAAAAATTGTCACACTTGTAGAGATATCACCCTCAAGTTTGGAACACAACTTGTTTAGATTTATAGCTTTGATTTTCTCACAGATTTAGAGTAAACATGCTTTGGAAAATATATATTCATATAAAATTTAAAATAGTATGTTTATGACATTCAAGATTCACAACAGTTTAAGTTGGAAATGTCATTTTCAGGTCTATGCTCGAAAAGTGATTAACAGGTAATAAATGACTCATAACTATTCCATAAATATAAATACAAAATATTGAAATAAAAAATATTATAGAAACAAAAATGAATTAGCTTGAAATAAAAAAAATATTATTTGATATTTTTGAGCACCAGAGGGTTAAATGAAAGCTGTTTCCTCCATTTTAATACACTTGATCATATCAGAGTTCCTGAAAGAAAACTGGTTTAAAACAATAGAGATATTGGATTGTGTCAGGTGGCACTCAGAGATGGCAGCTGGACAGTGAGAGGGTGTTGTTCTCTGTAGGGTGGGGGAACCGGAGCTATTGTGTCACTCAAAGACATCTGTTCTGCTCTATTCAAAAGACCCCCTTTGGACCCCCCACCCCCCACCACCACACTGATCATCTATATGCATGACCAGCACCCCCACCAACGCTATAATAGGGCAAATCATGCTTAATATCAAGATGTTTATTAGTAGTGTTTGCTCAGACATCACTTATTACTATTGCTCATATTAGAGTTAGTGATCTAAACGACCCCCAAACCTTTAGTATTAGCCCCAGCAGATCTGCATTTCACTCAGAAAATATACAAAGCGAATTTGAAGATTCAATCACACATATTCACAGAATCTTCCTGAAAAGCAAACTGGTCCAACAGGCTTTGAGGCTTTGGATGTCATCATCGATATGAGCACATGCTTGTAATATGACACATTAGCTGGAATTTTTTGATGCGTTGAGTAATTAAGCTTTGAATTAATTTAAGCTTTCATTCAATAATACATTTAATCCAAGCATTATTTGATTAAAAAAAAAAAACAGTAAAAACAGTAATATTGTAAAATATTATTACAATTTACATTTTTCTATTTTTTTATTTTTTTATTATCAAAAAGTGATCAAAACTGAATTTTGAGCACATTACTCCAGTCTTCAGTGTACATGATCCATCAGAAATCATTCTAATAATGATGATTTGCTGCTCAAAGAAACATTTCAATGTTAAAAACAGTTGCTTCATATTTTTTGTGAAAACCATGATGCATTTTTTTTTTCGGGTTTCTTTGATGATTAGAAAGCTCAAAAGAACAGCATCAGGATTCTTTGATGAATAGAAAGCTCAAAAGAACAGCATTTATTTGAAACTTTCGTAACAGTATAAATGTCTTTACTGTAACTTTCGATCAATTTAATGCATCCTTGTTGTATAAAAGTATTCATTTCATTCATTCAAAAAAGTATTTTTTTACAAGCATCAAACTTTTGAACAGTATTTATATTTTTATACAGCCAAAAATATACATCCTCATAGCATTTGAAAGTAATACTACAGTAAAGGTCACTCTGCTGTGCTGTAGTCTGTAGAAAAGATGTGTGTGTACCAGTCTGGCAAGGTCTGGTGGGAAGGGTGTGGCTGCCATCTTACTAAATGTGTCTTGCTCCCACACATACACACACACACACACACACACAGAAATCCCTACACCTCAGAGCCGTCTATGGAAAAAAAGTGGGGGAGGAATGAACGACCAAATGAATGAGTGTTTTTATTCCTGCCCCCCTTTCCTGTCTAAAATTGCTTCCATGCTTTTTTTCCCCTTTACGTGTTTTCGTTTCTCTTGCTCACTCACTCACTCTCTCTCACTCACTACCTTCTTTTGTCAGTCTTTCATTCAGTCATGTGGGGATTCCTCTATCTGCCTGTCTGAACACGGCATGCTGGGATGTGCCATGGGCAGGAGACAGACAGAAATCAAGGAAAAGGAAAGCGGAGATTGTTTATAGAGGAAGAGAGTGGTAAACTGAGAGTCAGAGAGAGAGAGAGAGAGAGAGAGAGAGGTCACGCTGGTTTAAAGACGGACGGCACACATTTCTGAGGCGTCTGGTTCAGGATGGACAACATGATGCTGCAGGAGAAACTGGTGGAGAAACTTCTGTGTCCCCGAACCAGAACCACCCGACAGAAGGTTCGGTGCTTATAGTCTTGTACATTTTATATATTATATACTTACCAGTAAACTAAATGGAGGCATATTCATTTGCAGCTTTATATATGTATGAGACTATATGAGAAAAGGCACGAATGATATGCTTCCATTTAGTTTATTAATAAGTGTTATTGTAAATAGTATGACATCACACACTGAAAAAATGATTTCCTTACTCAGTATTTTGTCTTGTTTTACAGTATAAGTATTTAAACATTCTTAAATGAAGACACATTTTCTTTAGAAGCAAAATGAGTAGATATTAAGTCTTGTTTACTGAAAAATTATTCAAAATCAAGTGAGCTTATGGAACTGGAAAAATATCTGCCGGTGGGATCAGAAAAATAATCTTGTTTTCATTTTTTTTAATTAAGTTTATTTTTCTGACCCAGACTGGCAGACCCCGAATTTAGCGTAAATTCACTTTCAGAAAAAAAGACTTAACATCTTTTTTGTGTATCTTGATTTAAGAATGTTAAGATATTTGTGCTGGAAAACAAGACAAAAATAGATTTTAATTTCAAGAAAATCTTTTTTTTTGCAGTGCAAATTTTGGTGCTTTGAATGTTTATTCTTAAAGTTAAAGATTTGAACAAACCTAGTATTAAGCCTGATTATTATAAACCCTAACTATTAATCTTTCGTGTGTAACTAGCAACCACATTTAGAATACCTTAGCAACACCCTAGCAACCACCCTGAAAACCCAAACAGCCTTGCTAAAAATCCTTCAGAACACTTTAGCAACAGCATAGTTTTGCTTCAGGAAATGTAAGAAATCTCATTGTTTTTATATGTAATTGAATTCCACACACATCTCTCTCACACACACACACACACACACACTGTGCACGTGGGGTGAGATACGGCAGGGTTTCTCTTTTCTAGTACGATGGACTGCGGAAACACACATGACGGGCTGTGAGATGCTCTGGCAGTCGGATGAGTTGTGTTTGGCCCAAGTTCGAGTGTGTTAAAAAGGCCTTTTCAGCTTATGTAAATATGGCTTCTGTGTTGTATATGGCCAGTCGGTTGGCCTGGACACTGAGCTGGTTCTGCTGTCGGGTTTGATCATGATTTTGCTTTCATTCAGCGCATAACCGTCAGTAATATTAGTGTTCTCAGTGTCTGTTTGAGCCGTTATGAATGCTGAGCAGTTTCCGGCACAGTTGGTAGATCTGCAGGAGTCTCGACGACACTACTGGCATTTTCATGCTCTGCTATTTTTGTGTCAGTCTTGACGATTCACAGAAGCTCTTTCTTAAAGGGACAGTTCACCCAAAATAATCATTCAAAACCTGTATAACTTTCTTTCTTCCATATAAGTAATACAGAATGTTCATTTTTGACTTTTTCTCTCAGGACAAGCAGTATGTCGGCTTTGCAACGCTTCCTAATCAGGTCCACAGGAAGTCGGTGAAGAAGGGCTTCGACTTCACCCTGATGGTGGCAGGTATGTCTGAGATCATCACTATAGCATGTGACACTGACTTCATGCTCATCTTTGTCAATAACAAGAACATTGTGTGTGTGTTTTAGGGGAATCTGGATTGGGCAAGTCTACTCTAGTTAACAGCCTCTTCCTCACAGATCTCTATAAAGACAGGAAATTACTAAATGCAGAAGGTAAGAATTGTCTTAAAGGAACAGTACACCAAAAAAAAAATCTGTTATGTTTATATTAAGCATACAATATACTCTACTGTTCAAAAGTTTCAGGGGGTTTTTTTTCAAATAAATTAATACTTTTATTCATCAAGAATGCATTCAACTGATCAAAAGTGAAATTCAAATAAATGCTTTTCTTTTGGACTTTTTATTCATCAAACAAAAATATTAAACTGTTTTCAGCATAGATAATGAGGAGAAATATTCTTGAGCAGCAAATCATCATATTAGAATGATTTCTGAAGGATTATGTGACTGAATACTGGAGTAATGATGCTGAAAAAATCAGCTTTGATCACAGGAATAAATTACATTTTAACATATATTCAAATAGAAAATGGTTCTTTTATATTGTAATAATATTTCACTTATTTACTGTTTTTTACTTATTTTTCATCACTAAATGCAGCCTTGGTGAGCAGAAGAGTCTTCTCTCAAAAACATACAAAAATCTTACTGACCCATAACTTTTGAACATTAGTGTTGTCCATACGTAAGTGTTCATCTCATGTATGGTTTTGTCAGTTTGAATGCTATAACTTGTTTTTCCTGTGACAGAGCGTATTAATCAGACGGTTGAGATCACCAAACACACAGTGGACATTGAGGAGAAAGGAGTCAAACTCAAACTCACTATTGTGGACACGCCGGGATTTGGAGACGCGGTCAATAATAATGAATGGTGAGAGTTCAGCTGTTCCCAGCATCACATGACAATTACAATTATGAAACAGTTAGTTATGGTCTCGGATGCTGATTGCTCAATACAGCATTTTATGAAAGCAAAAAGTATTTCACACTTGTAGTCCTGGTCCGCTTAGGGTTCACATTGGCATTTTAACACCAAACCTAAAGATGCCGAACCTAAAGGCATAGGGATACGTTCCCAACCTGATTGGTCGGCTTTTATTACATATGTTTTGCGACGGAACTTACTGAACATCCAAAACAATGCTGTGTGCTGGGGTAAATGTGCTCGTTGTATGTGCACATATTATGCTATTTTGACCAGATGAGAACTCGTGAAGAGCTTATAAAATATGTAAAGGAGTCAAAACGGCGGCAGGAATCCCTCCATCACACACACAAATGAAGATCTGCTGCGAAGAGACGCGGTCCTGTACCGAACTGTGATGGGCAAAACTGTGACATATGCTTAAGCATTCTGTCCTCTTTAAGGGTCGCATCTTGTGACATCACGTCCTGTTTTTTCATGTCTTTGGTCCTTGTTGCGCTCATATTTCAGTCGAACCGCACCAGAGTTCGTTGGAAGCGGACCGAGACCCATCTTTTCAACGGTCTCGATCTGCTTGTTTGGTGCACACCAGGGTTCGGATGGCAGCGTTCAAACTTATTCAAATGAACCGCACTAACAGAGCAATCGCACCAGGTTCGTTTTAATCCAACCAAAACATGCAAAGTGGGAACACGCCCTTAAAGGGATACTCCACTTTAAAATGAAAATTATGTCATCATATACTCACCCTCATGTTGTTTCAAACCTGTATGAATTTCTTTCTTCTGCTGAACAGAAAGGAAGATATTTAGAAGAATGGCAGTAACCAGACAGTTTCTGGT
>FLSR01004888.1:5580137-5592758 GCA_900092035.1 Leuciscus waleckii | reverse complement strand
TCTGCGGTGCGTGATGCGGTGCGTATGCGATGCGTGTTGCGGTGCGTATGCGGTGCGTATGCGGTGCGTGCTGCGGTGCGTGTTGCGGTGCGTATGCGGTACAGGAGCAGCACGTGCTGTAGTACTTTCACATATGCTGCGTTTGCAGTGAATAACTGATCCACGGCTGTACCACAAACACATACTTAGTATTTTTATTTCAAATCCAGAAGTTATGCAGCAACTTTTATTAAAAAAAAGTTTTGTCAGCATTGCGATTCTCTTGGTACACATATACACTCTTTAATGGACGTATGCATGTTTAAACACAATTTAAACAACGTATTATTCCGTGCATTACTTCTACTTATATTAAGTTGCTCAAGCAAGTGGTCAAATATTTAACCATGGAGGCTACTTATATTAAAATCGCAAACATTTTATAATAAAACTTAAAATTGACAAAAACAGCCGACTCTCATGCCTTTTCTTTTGCATTTAAATTTTAATACAATAAATCTTGCATGTCACAAAGAAGTTGTTTTTCCACCTCCACGAATGAGACAAGTGTTGTTCATTATGTCGCCTTGTTGAGTTAAATTGTAGTTTTCCTTGCTTTACCCCGTTCTTAAAGTAAGAAGATGACTGTGGAAAAAAGTTGTATTTAATTAAATACATTTATGGTGAGATTACTACATTTTATTTAATTAAACGTATTCATGGTGAAATTACTACATTTCAGGTCAATCGTGTTCATCACTTTGATGCATGCGTGCAGTGTGAAAGCTCTAACCTGTTAACATGGGTACGGAAAAAAATACGCACTGCAAACGGAGTATGTGTGAAACGGGCGTTATATTACGTCACTCAACACTCATAGATAACCTCACATTTCATCCTCTGTGTTGAAACGAAAGTGGCTAACTTCTGTCAACCTCATCTATAAGCAAGGACAAAAATAAAGCAATTAAATTTGAATTAATATCGATTCTGTAATAAAAAATTTGATTTTAAAATCGGTAAAAAATAAATCTCAATACCTAGGTAAATCGATTTTTTTTCTCCCAGCCCTATTGCAAAGTGATACAGTTTGACTACTGTATATAGCACCCCTTGTGGCAATTGTGGGAATGCAATAGTGTTCTGACACATTTTGGAAAACAGTGATGAAATGTGTTTGTTTTTACAGTGTTTAAGCTCACGTACACATGCAGTTTTTCAGGCTTTTTAGTGCGTGTCTGTGCATGATTCAATACTAATATAATCACTGGCTCTGAGGCTCTGATGCTTTTACTTTCCAGCCTAGATGGAGTTAATATGAGACATGTTTGTGTGTGTTTCAGTAAACTTGCACAGGATAACCGTACGGACAGTCCGCTACCCATCCTGCCTTTGCCAACACCAGATGGAGAGACGGAGAGACTCATCAAGATGAAGGATGAAGAGGTATAAAATTATCATCACTGATATTAAAGGGGTCCTATTATGCTTTTTTATATTTTCTTCTTCCTTTAGTGTGTAATGTTGTTGTTTGAGCATGAAAAAGGTCTGTAAAGTTCCAAAGCTCCAAAGTCCCTCCAGCGGGAGTTATTATCTATATCAGTGTCACTGTTTCTGAACTCCCTGAAACGCCTCCATTGTAGTCTTGAGTTTTCTTCCGTCACAATATTCCTCATTTATAATAATTAATATGGCGAATAAAGGGGCGGGGCCTGGTTGAGTAAGTTAGTAGTGTTCAAACTCGTGGTTATGGTAAGAGACGGGACATTTCGCAAACACGCTCGAAGCACTTGACCAATCACAACACACTGATCCAGCCGACCAATCAGAGCACATTGTGCTTTTCAGAAGGAGGGGCTTCATAGAGACAGGAACTAAACAGAGCGTTACTGACAGACTGGGAAGAGACGAGCTGTAACAATGGAAAATATGAGAAAAATGATGAACATTCAAGCGTGAAAACCTGTTCTAGTAGAGCCCAAAAACAACATCAAGACTTTGTAAAAGGACATTATCATAATAGGTCCATTTTAAAGCATCACAGAGATATGTGCTATAGTTCGTTATATAAATCCATACAGTTGTTAGGATGTGCTGGATTAATTTATATTCATGGTCTCTTCAGATACATTTGCATTAGAATGTATTGTTATAGATATTCTAGATGATTTAATTGCCAATTATGATTGTGTTTATCAGGGCCAATATTATAAATCTTAATTTTTTTGTGTGGATTTTTCATATTTATTTCCAAAGTAACATTTTTTCCTTATATTCTTAAAATGAGGAAAAACACAGGCAATTTATTGTAAAGTAGCCATGCTGCAATATTACATTTAAATAGTAAATCAGAGCAGTGCACAACTAGAGAAGTGAATTATTACTCCAGTCTTCAGTGTCACATGATCCTTCTGAAATCATTGTAATATGATGATTTGCTGCTCAAGAAACATTTATGATCATTATTATCAATGTTCAAAACAGTTCATATTTTTGTGGAAACCATGATACATTCTTTCAGGATTCTTTGATGAATAGAAAGTTTATTTGAAATATAATTTTTTGTAACATTATAAATGTCTTTACTGTCTTTAATGCATCCTTGCTGAATAAAAGTATGAATTTATTTTAAACAAACAAAAAACTTTTGAACGGTAGTGTATATGCTTTATGCGAAATCAATCTTTAAAACATTATAATGTACAGTAGAAAAGATGGACAACTGGCATAGACAGTATAGATGTATAATATTGGCCCTAATAAACACAATCATTATTGGCAATTAAATCATCTAGAATATCAATAATAACAATACATTCTTATGCAAATGTATCCAAAGATACCATGAATATAAATGAATCCAGCACATCCTAACAACTGTGTGGATTAGAAAACGAGTATTGTGTTTGAAATGGAAAACCCCCTTATATTATATGCTTTCTAATCAGTTCAATAAGGATAATAAAAAAGCATGCTAATATTGCTATAGTGCATTTGATTTTTTCACCAGTGTAAACTACAGGAAAGTTGCAGTGACATTTTTCTGACTGTGTGTTTTGTTTGTGCAGCTGAAGAGAATGCAGGAGATGCTGGAAAAGATGCAACAACAGATGCATGAGAAAGACCAGTGATGCTGTCTGACACACACACACACACACACACACACACTGCAGCCCTCACTGCACCCCTCAGATGTGAATGCATTTAAATGATACTGTACAATTATCATATCTAGAGGTCTGACCATCAGATACGCTCTGTTCATCTGCTCGGTGCTTCTGTCTGCCTGGATCAAATATGGTGCAGCTGTCATGTGATTCGTCATGTGTTCATGAGGAGCGTACATAAACCTGTTTACCATTAACTTAAATTAACTTCTAAAGGGATCTAATTTATATTGACTTTTTATTTGTATTTGCTTAGCAAGACGAATGCGTGTGTAAAGTTGTTTTCTGACAGTGCAGGGGTTTATTGACGTGTATGTGTGTGTTTGGAGAGAGAGAGAGAGAGAGTGTGTGAGGTCCTTTTGCTATGAATTTGTTTGGGTTCAATGGCAGTTTTGGTTTTTATAGTGAATGTGAACATACAGCTCCAATAATTGTTATCACTAAACATACTCAGAATGCTGTTTTTTGCTTGTTTTATAACAATAATAATTGGAATAAAATCGATTCCATTATTATCAGTGTTAATGGCCTTTAATAATTTAATAATTTATATTATTATGTCAATTGTTTATGTAAAGCTTGCTAATAAATGTGAATAATTTATCAGTTGTCATTGTATTTGTTTGCTAGTTTCATATTCATGTGATTGATCGGTATCTGCTCAGTCATGATGTCAGAAGTTAAATATTGTTCTTTTATTGTTTAAATACAGTTTTTTTTAATAGTAGGCTATTCTATTGTTGCGGGCCAAACATTGAATGGAAAGGATGTATTAGGCTACTTTATGTATTAAAGTACAATAACATAGTTGCAAGGTTGTGAATGCATTTGTCAAGTATTTTTTGATGCATTCACCCCAACCACGCCCCCACCCCTTAACCACGCCTCCCAAACCACGCCCCCGTCCTGTTTTCTGAAAACTAAAATATGGTCACCCTAGGTATAAGACTGTGAAAATACGTAGTTACAAACTACAAACCCAAAAGGCGCACATGTGACATCATACCTTATCTCTCAATGAATGAAGCTAACTTTACTGAAGCTAACGTCTGTCATTTTTTCTATAGTCATACGTTATAATCGTAACGTTACGCCTGAGTGTTTTGTACCAGACTGCACACATACGTACATAGTGCGAGACGAGAGATGTAGTTCATTGAGCGATTTTCACATAAAACTAAATGTTACTCTTCTGTTTTACGACAAACTGCGACTTTCTTGACTTTCAGAATTATCTTTTAAATTGACAAACATCATATGTGTAATTCAGGGCACAGTTCAGACGGAATAAAAAGATAAGTTGTCTCTCTACCATAGCCTACATATTATTTCCGAAATAAGGTCCCATGAGCCGGAAGCGGAGGGGAGGGACTTAGGCTCTCTATTTTCTAGAAACAAAAATAAACAAAAAACTGTTGCATTATTTTCATGTTATCACTGTAAAGCTGCTTTGAAACAATCTGTATTGTAAAAAGCGCTATATAAATAAAGGTGACTTGACTTGACAATAAGACACGGAGCGTAGGCTATATAAAGCTAGTGATTGATTGATTGATTGATGGATCGATGGATGTGTCTGTGTCTACAGTGTGTGTTGTGCTGGATGAGGTGTGCAGTGCTCGTGTTGAAGGTCATCCTCTCGTTGCTGGGCGGTGAGATGGTGGTGGCTCAGGCTGCTTGTCCTCAGGTGTGTTCCTGTAACGCCGGTGTGATGGACTGCAGTAAACGCGGTCTCACCACGGCCACGCTGCCCTCCTCCTTCCCTCCACACACCACTGAACTCCTCCTGAACGACAACCACCTGACGGCTCTGCCCAGCGGCATGCTGGACTCGCTGCGCGCCCTGCGCCTGGCCGTCCTGCACGGGAACCCCTGGTCATGTGACTGTGGCATCCTTTCTCTCCGAGGATGGCTGCTGAAACAGAGGAATGACGCGTCCATGCGGTGAGTGTATAGATGAGATATTAAAAGGCACCTATTATGCAAAATTCACTTTTACATGGTGTTTGAACATAAATGTGTGTTGGCAGTGTGTGTACACAACTACCCTAGAATGATAAAAATCCACCCACTGCTTTTTAAAAAATCCCCATAAATCATAAGCACTGTCTGAGAATGAGCTGTTCTCAGATTCGGGGCAATGTGACGTCACTTTGCACAGGCCCCTCCCACGACTGTTGATTGACACTGCATTTTTAGCATAGACCCGCCCTGAGTGGATCTCACCAACTGTTCGTGATCCAGATTACACTCTCCGGAGCGACAGGACTAACGTTACTGACCGCGGCAGAAATGAAAGTGAGAGCGCGCACTTTATGACAGATCATCGGGTAGTTTTACGGATTTACAGTGTGCCAGTTTATTTAGCACCCACTGAAAAGGTGTGTATATATTTGTTTACTGTTAGTTGTAACGAGTGTTTTGTGTACTTCGCTGTGAATGTTCCATGATAATGAAAGGGAGAGAGAGAGAGTTTATGGATGAGACTTTAATGCGCACTTCTTATACTGTGTTTATTCAGCTCTTACTGTGATTTTCTGGAGTAAAACTAACGCTTCATCTTTTGTGTGATGTACAATAAACTTCATTGAACTCATCAGTATATTTTGGTCATCATCAGATGGGTTTTGCTACAGCAGGCTTGTAATAGTGGATTCTACTAGAACAGGTTTTCATGCTTAGATGTTCATAAAACACATTATTTTTCACATCTTTTACATTGTTGCATGCAGCCAGTGTTACTTTTAAAAGTAATGCGTTACAAGGTTACACTTTATTTTAAGGTGACGTAGTTACTGTGTAATTATACATTTAAGTACTGAGTAATATTAAATTAACTACATGTACTTACTAGGGTTATGGTTAAGAATAGGGTTTGGTTTAGAGTTAGTTGCATGTAATTATGCATAATTTATAGTTATTACTATAGTAACTACATGTAACAGTAGCTGTAAAATAAAGTGTTACCCATATTCTTACTATAGAGTTATGGTTTGGGTTTGGTTAGGGTTAGTTACCTGTAATTATGCATAATTACTGTTATTACTATAGTATTTACATGTAGTAACGTGTCGTGTAACACTTCATCTTAAAATAAAGTGTTACTCATTACAATATTGCGTTACTCCCTAATAAAGTAGCTAATCATTTTCGTCTTTAGACTAAAAGCCGTCTGGCTTGCGTGCTTCCCATAATGCTTATGCATTTCAGACTGGTGGAAAGCAAAACAACATTTTATTTCACTATATCTATTCTTGGTTGTCTACGTCTTTAAATTTCAAATGCAATACATATATTTTTAAAGGCTGTTTTTCAGAATTAGTTTTTTCTCACACACTGAGCCAGAAATCTCCACTTCAGTACACTGAAAAACAACAACAGCCTAAACCAGTACCCAGATAGCAACAGAGTCTGGGCCAAATCTGGCTTACATTCGGCACTTCTGGCTTGATTCTGGCGTTGTTGTTTTTCAGTCTGAGAAAAGGTGTCTCCTAGAGACAGCAAAGAATTTAAAGTCTCCTGCTTCTTGGATGTTTCTCCTGAGAACACACACGAAAAGCTTGCTTTATTTACGTAAGGGACGTTAGCAATGAAACATAAGTTGATTGTGTATGTGTTCCAGGAACGTTACCTGCAGTTCTCCTGCTCACCTGCGGGGGCGCCTGGTCGTGTATCTGGTTGAACAGGAGCTTCTGGAATCGTGTCGTTACTGGCCGTGTAATTTGGCTCTGGCCTCACAGATCAGCCTCCTCATCTTCATCACAGTTCAGGTGCTCCTGCTGGCCTCTGTCATCCTCTTCCTCAGGCGGTTTGAGCGGCTCACGCGCACGGCTGCGGAGACCTTCACGCCGGAGGACCACGCGACCCCGAGTAACGAATACGTCATGCTGAAAGACAGGAGCATGTAGGACCAGACGGTCACAACCCGGACCAAGAGCAAACAACTGTGTTCATTTCATCCTAATCATTTTGCACACTTGATCACATAAAGTGTGACTGTTTTAAAGATAGACTAGCCTACCTTTCATCTTATTGCCTTTTTGTTGCATACTTTCTCCAGTCATGTGATAACAAAAGGCTTAAAACAATTCTGAAAAAAAGATTGAAAAGATTTTCATTCTAACAATGTTAATCTTGATTATAGCCTACGGTATTATTACTTTGTCTTCTGGGCAGGTTCACTTCATAAAGCCAGAACCATTCCATGTAATCCTGATTTTAGAATATTCTCCTCTGATATAAAGTCCCTTTTTTCTTACTTTAAGAGAAAAAAAAAGTCAAAACCTTTAAACTCAAAGGTTTCTAAAACAAATAATATCCTTGAGTCTGTTGTAAAGAACCTTTCATTTTTTATATTGACAAAATGTAATATTGTATTGATTTGTGTAGCGTAATTCAATCTCCTTTGATGTCTGTATATTGTGCTGCGTAATTCAATTCCCCTTGAATTCCGTATTCCCCCCCCCCCCTGTTTTACTTTTTTTTTCTCTTCTCACTGTTAATGTCTATTTGATTTGCAATAAAATATTAAATAAAATGCTTAAAGCAGTTTAGACAACTAAATGTAATATTTACTGTCAATTAAGCAACCCTAATTTAGGAAAATTAGGAATAAATCCCTCTCTTTTGTAATTGTCTTTGTAAAATTGCACTCTTTTGTAAACTGATCCACTGGTCAAATAAATTAAACATTTTTGGTGCATATTCACAGGTTCGTGTGTTTGTTTGTGTGGTTTTCTTAATCATTTTATTTTATTGCTTCCAACTCCATACACATTTTTTTTAAATTGGCGCAAAAACAAACAAGGCACAATATTTTTATTTTTAACCAGGAAGATACAATATTGAGATACAATATCTCTTCTACCAGGGAATTATTCTTCTTTACAAAAGTTTTACAAATATAATATAATATTTGAAATGTTTTTCTCAGTCAAAGTTCACTGACTGGAGGAAAACATGAACCCCGGAACCTTTTATCGTTGATGAAGCGCGTCGGTCTCATTTTAAAGTTGCACAACATCACTACAGGATCGACACGTGAGTTTTTCCGATTTTGTTACTGTATGATTTAGAGCAAAAGGTTATAATTATTTGTATGCATATAAAGGACGTAATGATCCTTGTGAATGTCGTCTATGTTGGATAAGTAGAGCCTTTCCAGTGTCAGTGATGTTGAGTTTTTTAATGAGTGTTAGTTTGTCAGCTGATCTCGAGCAGTGTAAACATCTAGCATGCACGAGCAGTTATGATAATATCATCGCTATATTTAACATTATAACAGAACATACTCGAATCAGTTCAAATGAGTGCTAAAAGATGAGATCGTCAGGGGTGAAACTCACTAAAACATGTCCAGTCATATATATATATCGCTGTCACATTTCATGATTCATCCCAAAATTAAAACACGTGTAAAATGTTTGCACGAAATAAACGAAGCCTACTTATAGACCATTATGTTTTTGCACGGTGACTTTATTTTCATGGCACTTGCAGAGTTTCTTGTGAAACATGTTCTTGACAGGTTCTGTGTTTGACCTGTAGAGTTCTGCCATGGGCAGATTGAGAAAGAAATATAACTGGAAAGGCAGACAGCAGAGCACATCTGTGCAGAAAACTGCTGGAGACAGACAGACAGATGTGCAGGTGGAGATACAAGGTAAGATGCTTGAGCAGAAGATCTGCAATACAGGATATTATTAGCGATGCAAAAAGAAGTGGAAATTGTTCATTTAAAGGGATTGTTCATCCAAAAATGAAAATTCTGTCATCATTTACTCGCCCTCATGTTGTTCCAAACAGAGTTTCTTTGCTCTGTTAAACACAAAAGAAGATGTTTTAAAGAATGTTGGTACCAGACAGTTGATGGACCCCATTGACTTCCATAGTAGAAGAAAACATACTATTGAAGTCAATGGGGTCCATCATCATCATCATTCTTTAACATCTTCTTTTGTGTTCAACAGAGCAAAGAAACCCATACAGCGGTTAAACATTGTATATTTACAGATGCATATGTATAGTCATATCCTTTCATTTATTTATCAAATTCTTTTTTGTTGTTGCTTCCCATTCATTAAAAATAAATGCCAAATTTGTCACAAAATAAAGCACAATTTTTAAGTATTATTGTCATTATTAAGATGATTTATTATTAAGTTTTAGTGTTTCAAACACAATAAATGTATTATATTATATTATATTTCTCTCTGTGAAAATTAAATTTGACCGCAGGAATCAGCACATTAATGTAGACGATAATGATGAATGATATAGTTACTATATTAAGATCAAAGAACAAATATTATAATTAATAGAATTTGTTTATACTATAATGTGCTTTTTTGTTTCTACATTTGACCAATTATTCATTTAGATGTATGACTGATTATTATAATGTCCACTGAATCATATAGAAGAAGAGTTTTATGATGGTAAAGTACCAGAGCTTGTTTCTTAAAGATACTGAGTGTGTCTGTCTGCTCTCTCACACATGTTGTTGTGGTGTAACGTGATTCTGTGCAGATGGAGCCGAGCTTAAAGGAGTAGACGAGTGTAACGTTCTCGTTCTGCCCGCCACCAGAACCAAGAAACAAAAAGTGGAACGTCCCGTGCCCAAGAAAAGAGCTCTGACAAAGAAACAGAGGAAGAACCTGGAGAAAGTTCTGGAGCAGAAAGAAAAGAAATCCCATGTAAGGAGAGAGAGAGAGAATCTGTGATTATTGCTGTTTGTTATTTATAAGTGATTTTATGTTTCTCACAATATCTCCACAGAGAGCAGAGATATTATCTAAACTAGCTGAGGTGCAGCTGCCCGAGTCCGAGCTCAAACTGCTGTACACCACCTCTAAACTCGGCACTGGAGACAAACTCTACCAGACCAAAGAGTAAGAGATCAACGTATCACCACGTCTGAGCCGCTGATGTGGACAAATCTGTCATTTTGCTCATTTCTGTTTTGTGTGTGTGCTTGCAGATCTGTGAATGAAGATCAGGAAGGTGTTTCATCTACTGTCAGGATCAGCAGTCTGAGCGGAGCCAACAGAAAGAGAAGAAGAGCGGTGGATGATGAGGAGGAGGAGGAGGAGGAGAAAGAGAGATCCGAGGAGGATGATAGTGAGGGATCCGACTCATCTGAGGAAGATGAGGAAAAAGCCCCTGAGGAAGAACCCACAGAAGAGCAACAGGCGCTGACAGAGGAGGTGAAACAGAAAGAGACGGAGGTTAAAGAAGAGAAGAAAGAAGATGTTAAGGAGGAAACTCATAAGAAAGAAGACTGTAAACCCGCCGTGTTTATTCCCGTTGACCGACTTCCAGAGATTCAGGTACAGGACAGATTGTTTTAAAGTCAGCATGAAACAGAAGTCGAGAGAGTCTTTTCTTCTCTATTGTGACGTATATCAGATTGAAACGGCTTCCGGAACAAGAATAAATGTAAGGCGGGGCTTGTGTTTGTTCGTGGGGAATTGGTTGGATGGTTGTGGTTCGCTATTGGTGGATGTCATGTGAGTGACAGGTTAATCCACCTATCAGATCAGAGAAGAGAAGAGATGTCTCTGAAAGAGGGAGGGGAAATTAGGCATGTGAATTAAAAAAAATAGTGATATGCACAATAAATTATATCCAATCATTATAAATGATATAAATCATTTATAATAAATACTGCAATATTTCATTAAAAAATAAGATTTGTCAATTTAGATTTCATGGTGACTTTAGACTAGCGTTTAAGTGTGTGTGTGACCAGACCTTTGACTATAGGCATAAAGTCTGGTCTACATTGCAAACAAACATAGCAAAATATACAATAAATAAATGTATATAATTATAAATGCATTACTTACAAGCATTTATATATATAATGCATTATACAAGGATTCTTAATGCATTCATTTTGGGTGTATTAATTCATTAAGAATACTTTTATAATGCATTATATATACATGTATATATGTTTAATGTATATATGCAAATATTAATTATGCCTTAAAATGCATTACAATAAAATACTTATCTATTTAAAAAGTATAATGCATCAAAATGCATGAAAAACAATTTTGTGTGTGACAATGAATCTGCAAATATCATAATGCATTTTAACATTGTCCACAATTATTTACAGAAACATATAATGCATTGAAATGTAAATTAGGGATATAATGCTGATCATACATAAAGGATTCAAGTAAAGTGAAGTTTGTCTTTGAATCATTTTGATCTGATTCGGTTCTGAATCCTCATTCACTCTTAAACTGTGATGTTTCTGTTCCTAATACAATTTTTGGTTACACTTTATATTAGGTGTGTCAAACTTCTATGTACTTGCATTAAAAAAATGTATTGTTAGGTAAAATGTATTATTGTGTTCATGTTGTACTGCAGATTGCTTGTTCTGCTATAGGGGTACGGTTAGGACAGGTTTAGTGATATGGGTGGGTTAAGGTGTCAACGGTGCAATTAAAGATGTAATTACCTTCAGGTATTACTAAATACAGTATATAAAATATAAATGTGTCAACAGTGCAATTAAATATGTAATTGCAGAAATGTATTATAGATTTAATTACCTTCAGGTATTTCTAAATACAACATGTATGCACACAATTAAGTTAAATGTTAGTAATAGTAGTTAAAGACACTCACTATAAAGTGGGACCAATATTTTGACAAATTTTGTTAATTAATTTACCTCTCTATTCCGGTTTTTACTTGCATTTGGCTCTTGTTTCGGAGTGTGTGTGTGTGTAACTCTTCATGTGAATTGCAGGAGGCTCGTCTCAGGCTGCCGATCCTGGCGGAGGAGCAGGTGATCATGGAAGCGGTGAGGGAAAACGAGTGTGTGGTGTTGTGTGGAGAGACGGGGAGTGGGAAAACCACTCAGGTTCCTCAGTTCCTGTATGAGGCGGGATACGCCAGGTAACATGGGAGCCGGTGAGCCGATGTGTGTGTGTGTCATCTGTGTCGTCTTCCTCTCACGGTTTATCCCTCTGTTCCTCAGCTCCGCTGGCATCATTGCTGTGACGGAGCCAAGGAGAGTGGCGGCGATCAGCATGTCTCAGCGTGTCGCCACTGAGATGAATTTACCCGGCCGGTATGACATCAGTGCCGTGAAGAAATAATCCGTGCAGTGATGCACGTATTAAAATCCCTGAACCGAGTAGCTTATTGCTTTTATAAAACTATCAACTTATATATATTATCAAATATATGATCAGACTAAATATATGCAGATTATTATTATCAATCGTAGTAGTAGTAGTAATAATAATAATCATCATCATCAACCGAAAGTGACATTGTAAATATTTAGATTTGTCAAACTTAATGTAAATTTAAAACTTTTCTAGTTTAACATATTTTGAAATGTAATTTATTTATTAAAGCTGAATTTTCAGCATCATTACTCCAGTCTTCAGTGTCACATGATCCTTCAGAAATCATGATGATTTGATGCTCAAGAAACATTTATGAT
>FLSR01004888.1:5541851-5553693 GCA_900092035.1 Leuciscus waleckii | reverse complement strand
CGACGCTCTTCCGATCTTTTTTATAATTATATAATAATAAAAAAAAAATGTTTTTAACAACATTTATTTAAAAAGCAGCTCAGGTTCTACCTTTCAAAAGTATGGACTAGAGTCAGTAAGATTTTCTTTTAAAAGAATACTTTATTCAGTAAGAATGCATTAAATTGATCAAAAGTGACAGTAAAGACATTATAATCTTACAAAAGATTAATTTCAAATAAATGCTGTTCTCTTGAACTTTCTGTTCATCAAAAAAATCCTGAAAAAATGTATCATGGTTTCCTCAAAAATATTACATTTTTAAGATCGATAATAATAAGAATGTTTCTCCTCATATTAGAATGATTTCTGAAGGATCATGTGACACTAAACACTGGAGTAATGATGCTAGAAATTCTGCTTTGATCACAGGAATAAATGACATATTACAATATATTCAAATCGAAAACAGTTATTTTAAATTGTAATAATATTTCACAATATTACAAATTTTACTGTATTTTTGATCAAATAAATGCAGCCTTAGTGAGCGAGAGAGGTTGATCTTGATTGCTAGCTTGTAGGGTGTCTCATATGTTTCTGTTTGTGAATGTCCCGCAGCTCCGCCTCAGAGAATACATCCTCGACAACCGTAACAAAGCGGCCATCTCTCCGGACGATGTGCTCAACATTCTGCCCATCGTCAAGCACATAACCATGTCGACCACCGACGCCACACGCATGTTCAAGGTGGCTCAGAACAGTCTTCAGAAAGGTATTTACGAACCAACGGACAGTAATTGAGTGGTGTGTGTGAACAGCCTCGCTTGACCGTGTTCTCCTCGTAGGGTTACTGGAGCAGGCGTACGAGCAGCTGAAAGAAGCGGCGTACCTCTTCAGTCGTGTGTGTGATGACCTTCACCCTGAAGCCTGCCAATGTCTTAGTCTGCTGGCAAAAGTGGCCTATGTACAGGGCCATCCTGCTGAGGTGTGATTGTGTGTACTGTCTACAGTGTGTCTTGCTGCCCCGTGGCTTAATAGATTGCTTTTTGTATAATAGGACCTTTTAGGTGAATGCAAATTAAGGTGCAACTTGCTCATATTCAAGTAAGGATTAGAGCAAATATTTAGTGACATTTCTTGTTAAAAATAATGTTTCTATGGTGTTTTTTTTTTTTTTTTTTTTTTTTTAAATTTCAAAAAAAATTTTTTAAGGGGTTTTTTTTTTTTTTTTTTACAGTGCAAATCCACACCCATGCTGCTTCAATATGAAGTGTGTAATTGCTGAATAGTTTGGAAATGAACAAATAGGCTATAATTTAGAGATTATTCATTCATGTATCATAACAATAAATCTATTTTAATTTTTTTAATATGTATAGACTTTAGAGCTTTTTAACTCATGCATATTTTCTTAGAACATGAATTATGTTTATTGGATATATTATTGAAAAGTTATGGTAAGTATGTGTTTATTATCATCATCATCATCATCTACAGTAATTCAATTATTTCTTTTGTTCCAGGTGTTGTTGTCAGTGTATCTGTTCGCTGGAGGCGAAACCGCCCTGGCTCAGCGATGCCTGTATCGTGCCAAAGTTCTTCTGTTGACGGTTCACGGAGGAGATCATCCTTACGCTGCAGTCATAGATGTAAACGTCATCAAGCATAATCAAGTCCTCACAGATCCCAAATATAAGTATTGGTTTGAATAAAGATGACTTTTTTTTTTTCTCCCTCAGGCTTCTCTGGGATTGGCTCTTCAGAGAGAACAATCATTACAGTATCTACAGAGCGCACTGAAACTCAACAGCTCTTCAGAGGAGACACTGACCTGACAACAGCTCTGATGTAAGACCAATGCTTTACTTATGCTTAAAATAGATGGAGTTTTATATAGGAATCATGCAATGAACTGTTCAGATAACACAAGCTCTAAGGCTCCGTTCCAAACCCTAGTGAGCTGCCTATATAGGGTTCCTTATTGTGGTCACATATATCCTTCACGCATGAGGCAGTCCCACAATGCATTAAAAATGAGCAACAGTGAGATTTAGCTTTGTGACATTGTTTTCATGACATTTAATTCTAAAATCACAATTCATCCAGATGTTTTGATTTTGCTCATTAGACTCCAATAATTAAAGGATTTTGTATATAAAAAAAAAAAAAGGTGTATATATATATATAGATATAGATATAGATACAGTATATATCTATATCTATCTATATCACTATCTATATCTATATCTATATCTATCTATATCACTATCTATCTATATCACTATCTATCACTATATCTGTATCTATATATCTATATATAAAACTGCAGATTGTATATAACAAGACAAGGAACAACCAACATTGTAAGACACTTCCATTAAACACACATAGTTTGAATTTGAGAAGGAATAAATGTAATAAATAATAATGAAAGAAAAAAACACAAGAAACAAGGGTGAAGACAAACAGCCTATATAGACAAAGTAAATGAATAAGTCATAAATAATAAGAATAAGTATTTTGTATTCAAGTAAGCATTAGACATATTAGACAATTATATATATATATATATATATATAAACAACAATTATGAAACAATTAAGAGCTTTTCAGTTGACTGATTTATGAGGTTTCATTTTTGTTTCCTTAAGTGAGTGAGATTAGACACTGAGACGGCTCATTAAGGTTTGGATCAGAGAGCTTAAGTAATCAAACTCATTTAAAGTTCTAGTTATGTTACCTGTGTTACCTGTTTAAAGTTGCTAGAGTATATTGTATTGTTTCGCAGGCACCATCTGCTGGCTCAGAGACTGTGTGTGGCTGGCGACTACAGAGGAGGCATGAATCATGAAAAGGAAGCTTACAGCATCTTCCAGAACAAGGTCAGATTTCGTGCTTGTGAGTTGAGTTTTTATCTTTGAAAAATGTGATGGTTTTCTGAGCCTGTGTGTGTGTGTGTGTGTGTGTGTGTGTGTGTGTGTGTGTGTGTGTGTTGCAACAGTGCGGTGAAGACCATCCTCAAACCAAATGCAGCTCTGAATTCCTGAGGAACATTACCCAGCAGGCTGTGCGTGTAGAGCGGTCGATTCGTCAGGGAGGCGCGGAGCTTTCTGAAACACTGCCTGAGGTGATTTTTTTTATTTTTTTTATTTAACATTTAACATTTAATTTGATATTCAGCAATAATATTGATCTGCCTGCATTGACATTATTATATGAGAACTGAACTGAGCTGGACGATGTTTATATACGTATGTGTGTGTATATATACTGTTGTGTGTGTGTGTATGCATATATAGCATACACACACACACACACACACATATGTGTATATGTATGTACACGCATATTATATAAACACATTTTAGTTAGATGTGATTAATCGTGATTAATAGTTTTGACATACTTGTACCTATAATTATCAGTTTTAAAAAGCATCAATTAAAGATAGAAAAATTAATACTACAATCATGTTTAATATTAATATTTATTTCTACTTTACATAATGTGTTATCATAAAAATTATGTGAATAAAAATAAAATCCCTGCTCATTGGTAGTGGGGGTTATTACTATCATTCCTTATAATTAAATTTTGAAAGAGGCAAAACGAAAAAATAAGGGGTATAAAAATTGGTAAATGATGCTCATTCAATTTCCAAATAATTTTTTGGTTCTGATTCTGAATATGATGCACTTCTAGTTAATGTAAACATAGCTGATTGCTTTTATTGTCATTGCTTAAGCACAAAAATGATGGAGTTCAAAGAGAAACTGAAAGAGAGAAAAGCAGCGCAAGAGGCTGAAAAGACGAAACTGGAGAACTCTGAATCGACCAATGAGAACAAAGCTTCAGAACTACCAACCAATAGCGGAGAGGTCACTGATGAGGCCACATCCAATGGGGAACAGAAGCAAGCGGCCACAGATGGAAATGAAGAAGGCCAAACAGATGCTTCTGAGAAACCAGACCACTCAAAGATGAACGGCCAGATCGAGTCCCACCTGCATAACGGAGATTGTGCTTCAAAAATGGAATGTGAGGAGGAGGAACACCAATCAAACGTCACAAATGGTGTCCCAACTGAGAGCCAATCAAAATCAAGTAATATTATGACATCAGTCAGTGAAGCACAGTCAGAATCAGCAGTGGTAAACGGTAAAGAGTGTGTGGTGAACGAAGGTTCAGGTCATTTGGAGAAACAGGCTGAGACAGAGTGAGACATTACTGCAGCTCAGACGTTCAGTGAGATAGATGAGATCGATCTCAGTGTTTGACACATGACTGCACAACGGCTCAATTAATAAACCATAAAAGAAGTGTGGAGACAAGATGATGCCCAAAGATAGTCTTGTCTTGAAGTTATTAAAATGTTTGACTAAATAAAGTTTAATTTTTTGTGTGTGAACATTTGTTGCAACGAGCTTTCTTCATTTTGTAGTTTCCGCCATCGCCATCTTGGTGACATTAGTGGTGCAAAAAATACACAGTTCCCCTTTAAGACTTAAAAAAAAAAAGTCTTATTTTTATTATTTGAATAAAAAAAACAAATGTATATACAAGAAGAAACTGGAAACGAACTAGTAAAATGTAACAAAAAAATAAGCAATGTTTAAAGTAGTGATGTTTTCAGCTCTTTCTCTCTCTCTGGATGATC
The DNA here is from genome assembly GCA_900092035.1 of Leuciscus waleckii. NCBI lineage: Eukaryota > Metazoa > Chordata > Actinopteri > Cypriniformes > Leuciscidae > Leuciscus > Leuciscus waleckii. Next base: position 5,549,054 of record FLSR01004888.1, on the reverse strand, counting down.
TCGAGATCTTGGCAGTGTTGGTACAGTGGCTCTGAAGGCTCAATCCACATGGTTTCTGGCAGTTTGTTCAGCTTTTCCAGAGGGAATTGAATGAGCGCCTGTCATTGAACACATCCATGAAGCGCGGTGCGCAGGGCAGGGCGTCTCGTCACACACACTTGTCACCTAAAACGACAGCTGAGTCAAGGTCACTTTTCTGATATTAATAGTGTCGAAAGAACAGAACGAAGACATTTCATCAGAGAATTCTCTGTTGAAACTCTTCATAAAAATGCATGAATTGTAAAGGTGTACTGTAAATAAAAGTCAAAGTTACATTTGAAAGGAAGCTGTAGTCTCTCTCAAACTCTCTCTGAAGCATCCTAAGAAGAAAATTAAACAGACATCATGAATAAGACTCGGTTGGTTGAACATACACACAATTTTGCCTTTTCAGCAGCATAAAGTATTAAATACTAAGCTTGTAGCAGTTTCTTTTTTATATTCTATAATTGATATTATTATTATAGTGTTATTTAATAGTTTGATTACACTTTACAATAAAGTTTCATTAGTTGACTTTAGTTAACATGAACTAAAAATGAACAATACTTCCAACAGTATTTATTCATCTTAGTTTATGTTAATTTCAACATTTACTAATACATTATGGAAATTAAAAGTTGTATTTCTTAACATTTGTAAACTAACATGAACAAACAATGAAAAGCTGGATTTTTTTTTCAACAAAGATTAATAAATAATACTGTAACAAATCTATTGCTCATTGTTAGTTTAATACATTAACTAATGTTAACAAGTTTTCATTTCAGTTTGATTTATTTAATTTTAATTTCAGCTTTAGTTATTTTAGTATATCAAGATCTGAATAATGTCACCTTGACAATAAGCTGGAATAAAGTTTTTATTTTATTTCAGTTAACATTTATTTTATATCATGTTCACATAGCATGTTTTTTATGGTTTTAGTTAATGATAATAATCCTGTCTTGTAGTTAGAGATTTATATGAGATGCAGATGTGGACAGCCGAACGCAACACTCATAAGTGCTTGTTGAACATTTAAAGGGATATTTCACCGCTGGAAAGATGAATGTGTATTTAAATTGGGTCATTTATGTGTAGAAATGTGAAATTATTTTTGAAGTTGGAGCCTTCTAGCTGAGAAAAGCCAGAAAATGTATTTTTGGCTCATGTGGAGGAAAGACAACAACTCCCAGAATGCACTTGCTTCGCTGCCCTACGAGGACACTCCCAAGCCACGCCTCCCGGTTACAGAGGTCAGTATCGGGAGAAATGATACAGCTAGGCCAGTGGTTCCCAAACCTGTCCTGCCGGCACCCCAACACTGCACGTTTTCTTTGTCTCCCTAATCAAACACACCTGATTCAACTCATCAGGTCATTACCGCTGGAGCTAATGAGCTGATGAGTTGAATCAGGTGTGTTTGATTAGGGAGACAAAGAAAACGTGCAGTGTTGGGGTGCCGGCAGGACAGGTTTGGGAACCACTGAGCTAGGCTACTAGTCGACTCGAAACTGAAAAGACGGCGTTTTATCGTGAGATCCCCCTATGGGCGGGTTAAACACATGCGGAACGAGCTCCTCCTATTGGCTGGAGTCTCTCGCCTCTGGACAGAAGAGCCTCTGATGAGCTAAATTATGATTTTTGCATCATCAGAGGTGTTTTTCCAGACACACAATACAGAAAACTCTCGTCTCTGGGGGACATGAGGGAGGGAAGCACGTCATTCGAAAATACTACCGGGTTTCTACTGATACAAAGCTTAATGCTAATCGGTGAAGTATCCCTTTAGTTGTAAAACCATGTGCATTAACATTAAGGAGCTGCTTCACCCTTTGTTTTTATAAACATTTATGCTCACACTGATGTTGGGCAAGAGCCTGGCTTGCTGGGAGCTGAAATAGTGAGGACGTGTGTAGTATAAGTCTAGGCACCTACCTTTCTTGAATGCCATGAAAACGGTTACCAATTATAATAATTTTTTGCAATGTCTGAGGCGTCCAGTTTCTCCACAGCAGGTTGTTATACAGAGCCTTCCCACAATGCATCAGGTAGAACAGGGTGGGTTGATAAACTGGGCGTTTTCCCTCCTGTTAGGAAAACAATGCTATAAACTTGAAGCAGAACATAATTATATTGACACTATGTGTGTGTGTGAGCACCTCATTTTCAGTCAGCACGGTGAAGCCGAGCTCTTTGAGAGCATCACACTCCGACACAGAAAACACCGGATCATACACACTGCAACTGCCCACTGGAATCTGAGAAAGCATTACAAATGTAATTGCATTAAAAATACAATGCTTAATTGGACAAATCATATCATATATAAATGAAAATTGTATACCTGGAGCGTCTCTAGAAGCAGTAACAACATTGCTAGCTGGTATCGGGAAGATACACAAGAAGCAAAGTTACCCAAACCATAACACACACAGTGCTGAAGAGACGCATCTCCATTCAGATCTGAAGACCCAGAAGCATTGGAAAGAAGACGCTTGGACAGGAGATCTGGAGGTGGACATGCGAATGTGGTCATTTATTTAAAAAATAGTATATTATTTTTAAATGTATGGCTCGTACTGCAGTAGTTCGACATCACCTCTCCATTCCATCCAGACGTCTTCTCCTCTCAGTTCATTCCTGTGAAGGAGAAGAACATTTTAAGAGAGCTTGCAGACAACATGAATACAAACCTTAACATAATTGAATAACATAAAAAAAGTACTGGTATCAGATGGTTATATGATTGATTACCAGATGTGATGTACTTTCCTAATTACATGGAACTCTAAGGTATTTAAAAGAACACCATGGTGTTATAATAGTAACATGTCTAACTGTGTCACTGCTTGGATTTGACATGGCAGATAAACTCTCACATGGCGTTTGTCATCTTCTGTTTGTCCAGTTTGCAGTCAGACACCTGGTGTGAGTCTAGTTTTGGGTTTGAAGGATGTTGTCCTCTTCTAGCAGCTCCTTTACGACGCCCTGCTACCTGCCACTCCTCATTATTACAAGCCATAACAGCCAAAACCTCTTTACCCAGAATAAGACAGTTTACGGTCAGACAGCTCGAAATACGTGATCAAACTAAGTGAGGATAAGTCGGCTTCCATATGAACACATTTTGTATTTGAAAGTGTAAATGACTCTCTTATAAACTTATAGCAGGTGAGTGTTCATATGTACATCCAGACAACCATGTGATTGTTTTGTGTTACGATTTAATCGTTCCGGTCGGCCGTTGCTCTCAATATATACAGTTCCTATGCTTTATACAACACATTTTTAAAATGGCACAAATTGTTAAGACGCTAATAAGTATTTATATTTTTTCTAATCAAGAGGTACATGTGTGTATGATCTGTAGTATGTTGGTTTATTCGTGTGAATCTTTATGCACACGTCCATTACTTTCCGTTCTATACAGTATTGATGGTCTTTTTTATTTATTTATTTTTTTGTAACTTGTGGAAAGGTTAGTATTTATTCCCTGTTGAACGTTTTCAGGTATATTACATTACATTATTAAACTCAATAAAATCCTAAATAAACTTGAGATCATCGGCGCGCGCGTGTTTGTCGGACACTAGATGGCGCGCGCTCGCTTCTTTCCCGCTCGCAAGCACTGAGGAAAATCTGAGGGAAAACTTTTGATCGTTTTTATTCTCTAAATTCTCAATGTTTCCTGTCAGAATTGTTACTTTATATGAATAATGAGAATAGGTAAGTTAGTTTCGCGTCTAATCTTCTTGCGGCAAATAAGTTATTGAACGAAGGAAAATAAAATGAAGTGTATCATTGAAGGCAATGGCATTAAAGGTATGACACGTTTTTACTCGATATTATCTACACTCTCCGTGTTTCATTTGTTTATTAATACCTCTGTTTAACGTTACTGTTTTTAGTATTTGGAAAAGCAGTTAATGCTCTGTCAAGAATTGGTGAAGAAATATGGTTGGATCCACTGGAGGAAGGGGTAGGCACACACACACACATACATTAGACATCAGACACTAGGTTTTAGTGTGTAAACTTATTGTTAACACTTAACAACAAGGTTCCAGTTGTTGGCATCAATTAACATTAACTAACAATGAAAATACTTCTAATGCATTTAGTAATCTTAGTTAATGTTAATTTAAACATTTACTAATCTACTGTTAAGTTAATATTATTTAATGGACCACCTGAGCTACATGACCAACAATGATCAGTTGTATTTTAATAACTAACTTAATTTTAACAACATCAATAAATACTGTAACAAATGCATTTCTCTTTGTTAGTTAATGTTAGTTAATGCATTTACTGATGATAACTGCTGGGACCTTATTTTAAAAGTGTTACTAACTTATTTATTTTGTCTGTCATTTCTAATTCTCCCTCTTTCTGTCTCTCTCTCTCTCATCTCATCTATAGTTGGCTGTAAGGACAGTCAACTCATCTCAATCGGCTTATGCCTGTTTCTACTTCACGCCTCTGTTCTTCCAGAAGTATATTCCAGATCCAGACACCCTGAAAGACTGTGATGCTGTAAAATGTAAACTAAACATAAAGGTACTAAACACTCAAAACCGTAGGTTTCATTTAAGTCTTAAAGGTTTGGTCAATGTTATTATTACTGAACATCTTTTGGATTCTGTTAAATGCAAAAAACAAACAAACAACATAATAGTCTTTTTAACATGTGATTACATGGAATGTTATTTAATAACATGTTTTAAAATAAAGCATTATTATAACCTGTATAAATAACCAGTGCCGTAACTCATATCCATCTGTATTATTCATGCACAGTATTTACTGGTTATTGTATGCTTTTAAAAAATAATTTTCAGTGCGTTCTTCCCCTGTTCCGCTGTGTTGCGTGGAGAGAGCGAAGTGTGGATAGATGTGAGATAACCATCAATATCCCAGACAGCAGAGTGATATTTCAGTTTCACTGCAGACACGGTTGGTTCATTTGCGTGTGAAATATGTATTGAAGCTGGTAATGCATTGACAGAGGGATGAACAGATTGATGTTGGCGGTTGTAGTCACAGGGTGTCAGCACACTTCAATTGGACTCTCTTCTGTGATGATGAGATGCTAGAAATCATTTCCATATTGCATAATTCATCACAACTTATCACATTTGTTCTAATCAAGATGTTGGCACTTTATATGTGTGTTTTAGGATAACTAAGACTCATAATTTGGGGTATCAGGAAAGTGAGCTTTGCAGGCCGTGTTCCCAGCTCACCTCTGTCCAAATGTCCTGAAGGCCCAGTCCAAGTAAACACTCACACACACACACGCACGCACGCACGCACGCATGCACGCACACACACACACTATCTTTATGAGGACATTCATTGACACAATGCAATCACTAGCCGCTTACCCTAACCTTACCTATCACAACTAAGTGCCTAACCCGACCCCTGACCGTAAACCGACCCTTAACCTAATTATAACCTTATCCCTAAAACCAAGTCTTGACCCTCAAACAGGCCTTTAAAGGCTCTCAGAAAGTGAGGACTGGCCAAAATGTCCTCACTTTACTCTCTTTGTCCTCACTCCAATGGTCTAAAACTCAAACTGGTCCTCACAAAGATAGTTGTACAAGTACACGCACGCACACACACACACACACACACACACACACACACACACACACACACACACACACACACACACAATTTAGCATTATTGTTTTCCAGCTTCATTAGTAACATTTTACAGTAAGGTTCTATTTGTAAACATTAGTTAACTACATTAGTTTACATGACCTACTACTAAAATCAAAAGTTGCATCTGTTATTATTTATTATTATTGAATGCACCTGAGCTAACATTAACTAACAATGACTAACGTTAGCAATACTGTAACAAATGTATTGCTCACTGTTAGTTAATGTTAGCTAATGCTTTAACAAACACAATCGGACCTCATTGTAAATTGTTAACGATGATTGTTAGTCCAAATCATAAGCTGACTTCAAACCATTTTTGTTTCGGTGTCAGACTTTTAGGCGACATTGTGGTGCATTTCCCGATTTCACAAGAAGAGGTCACTCTTTCCATTTCCTCTTATAAAGTAGCATTGAAGACCTTTTATGAGGAAGAAAATGGTAAGGCTGTGTTTTTAATAGTATACTACCATGTAGCATCTTACTATTCTTGCAGTATATAGCATTAACATTATTTTAAATCTATAAGTATTAAAATATTTTGATACCAAATGAAATTAGCTTTCCATTTAATGGATGGCACTCACTAAAGTAAATGTGCAGTGTGTTTTCCATTGCTTCACTTACTATCTAAATAGTAGGCGGTATTCAGTTAGCTAGTATTACATTTTTATTTGCTGGAGAGGAAATTAATTTACATAAATTCAGAACTGCGTGCAACCTACATGTATTTAGACTTAATGTATACATTGCTCCTGTATACTCAGATGTTTAAACATTGTGTTCCTGCATTAATTAGATCTTGTTTGTTTGATATCAGGTTGTATTAACGGCATGAACACAGAGCTGATGCTGCACCCAGATGAGTTCGACTATTTCCAGGTTGGAGAGGATTCAGCCGTGACCTTTTGCCTAAAAGAACTGAGGGTGAGTGTCCAGTACAACATGTTTTACCACTTAAATAGGCAGGATATGTGTAGCGGTGAGGTGTTAGTGTCCACATGCCAGAATGTTTTATATGATGTGTGATCTGATCAGTGCATGAGGATCTTTCCGTTTTTATTGCCGCTTATTTCTGTCCTGCAATGTAGTCGCTGTGCGATCATATTCACTCAGGCGAGTTCACAGAAAGTGTGTCATGCATGTGAACTGAATGGACTCCAACTTTTGAAGGGGAGCTATTATGACCTTTTTTCAAAGTCTTGATTTTGTTTTTGGGGTGAATATTTTTTTCATGTGAATATTTTCACAGATCTCCTCTGTCAGTAACGCTCTGTTTAGTTAAAGGAACACTCCACCGTTTTTTGAAATAGGGCTTATTCACATTCTTTCATACATTTAGATAGGTGGGCAAATGCATTTTTGTCTCAGTGCATGCACTGTTTTAGTTTGACAGGGTCGGCGCTAGCTTAGCTTACCACAATGAATGGAATCCTTTGTTGCCAGCTAGCATGTCCTGAGTAAAAGTGATATAAAAAATTTAAAAAACCCACCTAATTA
>FLSR01004888.1:5527101-5541431 GCA_900092035.1 Leuciscus waleckii | reverse complement strand
TGATGAGCAGAAGAAACTTCTTTCAAAAACATTAAAAATAGTAATGTGTCCAAACTTTTGGCCTGTACTGTATATATATATATATACAGTATTTATAAGCAACTATTTCTTAAATATATGCATGCGTGTATATTTATATATACAAAATAATTATGCACAATACACACACATATATTATGTAAACACAAACTTTTATTTTGGATGTGATTAATCGCGATTAATCGTTTCACAGCCCTATTTTGTGGTAATCTGCATTACAGTTTTTTCCAATTGCTAACACACAATTTTGCAAACTAGGCTGGTTTTATCAAAATACTTAACAACACAATTCACAAAACCACACACTCAAACTGCTAAATACCTAATATATCGTGCAAAATGAAGCACTGCAACCAAAACTACATATAGCATTATCAAAATCAAACTTTTGCACGAAATGGCGCACACTTCATTCATATTACCAGATTTCTGTCTAACCAACTCCACACTGTTGGGCGTAATGAAGAGCACTCTCATCTTTAGTATGCTTTGCCATAATAGTAAAATAGTTCAAATTGTAGAAAATTATTCAGATTGTGCACATGCACAGAAATATTTGCAGATACACACACATGCTGTTGAAACATTTATTTTTTTATTTTTCACCAAACAAGTCAGTGCAACATATGCACAGAAGATATATTTACATTGGACTGAACAAAAATATGCTCACAAGAAAACAGTAAACTGAAAAAGATTGAAGTGTTATCAACGAACCATTGAGGTGTTTGGTCAGGTGACACATGTATCGGCCAATCAGCTCATGTAGTGTCATTTTGAATTGAAATGGCAAACATGTGACTTTATGGGCCCTATTTTAACGATCTGAAACGCAAGTATCAAGCGCGAAACGCAAGTAACTTTGTGGGCGGGTCTTGGGCGCTGTTGCTATTATACCGGCGGGATAAATGACTCTTGCGCCCGACGCAATCTAAAATGGGTTGGTCTGAAGTAGCTTCTATTCATAGGTCTGGTTTGGGCGTAACGTTAAATAAACCAATCAGAGCGACATCTCGCATTCCCTTTAAGAGCAGGCGCGCTTGTTCCATGGCGGATGGCTATTATAACGGCGGATTTGCCAGGCGCACACCAGGAGCGGTTCACAGGCGAGGAGACCGACGTTCTCGTCAGGGCCGTAAAAGACAGAGAAGTGACATTGTATGGGGATGGAGAACCCCACCCAAATTAGCTTCGGTTAAACAGGCGTATAATAATTTGGGTAAATGTGTAAGCTAGATTTATGCCTATTTTTTCACATCGTCATGGACACAACAATGATTTCTCTCGTGTGTTGATTTTTTTTCCTTGTAATAATGTATGGTTTTCTAAAAATGAAAACTGCTGCGTCTGTGTGTAGATGAGATAAGCAAAGTGCATGCGTGTTGTGCACACGCTACATTGATTATGGCCAAGCATGCGCCCTTAAAATAGCATATGAATAACATGCGCAACACGCAACACGACTTTAGATTAGGTTTTTCCTGGTCAGTGGTGGAATTGTTTTCTAAACCTGCAAAATAGCACCAGGGAACGTTTGCGCCGAACCGCCCCGGGAGCGCAAGTTCATTTCCTAATTTACCAACGTGCGTCTGTGGAGGGAAAAGTCCGCTGTGCGCAGGTGCAAAATAGGGCCCAATGTCAGATTGTTGTGTCTTATGCAGAGAACCGTGTTCAGTGCCATTTTGAATTGCAAAATGTGTGTAAAGCAGAAAATGTGTTTAGACTTTTGGAGACTTGAGAAGAGGTTTTGCTCTCTGTGTGTCAGTTTAAATAATTGTGCTGTGCATGTCATTTTTGTGTGTTAGCAATTGGAAAAAAACTGTAATCAGAAATATTACTTTACTTAAATTTTTATTTTATTTTGGATTACACACTTCTAAACAAATACGAAACGTTTAAAAAAAAAAGAAAAAAAGAAAAAACATGAAACTACAATCATGCTCGATGATCCTTACGTATTTTGGAGTTGTAATGTATCCAGATGAACTATAAACACAAGTTAATTTTGTATTCTCTAGCTCAACCTTTGACCCTGATATCCAGGGAGATCTCGTGGCACTGGATTATGCCCTGATAGTACCGACCCCTTTTCACGTACGCGCTTTGGCTGTGTGTCAGTGGCGTAACTTCTTGGCAGGCCACAGTGTATTTGTGTCAGTCATTGATGCAGTGGGACAGATGCTTGGATTCGAACCAGATAACCTGTCACAAAGAGTTACAGCACTGGACAGTACAGCACACTGTGGTCTGGACACACATGACTGACCTTCTCCTCATGCAGTCTTAAACGGGGTCAGTTCGGATCAGTGTGTTCGGATCAGTGTGTTCGGATCAGTGTGTTTGGATCAGTGTGTTCCTTGTGTATAAAACGCTGTACAAATCTGTTTTGGCAGGTCTTAATTATTCAGTATTGTGCATATATTTTGCATATGTTCAGATGCATATGATCCTGAAAATCCAGCTTTGCATCACAGAAATGATCATTTAAAGTATAATAAATTGAAAACCAATTATTTTAAATTGTAATAATATATCACAATATAAAAAAAAAATTCTGTATTTTTGATCAAATAAATGCAGGCTTGATGAGCAGAAGAAACTTTTTTCAAAAACATAAAAAAATAGTAATGTGTCCAAACTTTTGGCCTGTACTGTATATATATATATATAAAATGAAAATAATGATATATTAATTTGCTTTTAGGGGCTGCTGTCCTTTGCTGAGTCTTATGGTCTACCAATCTCTTGTCAGTTTGGTATTGCTGGACAGTAAGTCTTTTATTTTGTTTTCAATACCAAACCCACATATATTTAGCATGAAGTCATATTTTTAGCTACTAACCAACTATAGCTATTAGCTGAATGATTCTGAACTCTTTCAGGCCTGTATCCTTCTCTGTAAAAGACATGACGCTGGAGGCCCATGTTGTGTTGTCCACCTTAACGGATCCAAACCTCGAAAGTCCATCTCACCTGCACATGGGTATTTCATTTTAACCCCCATATTCACATGCATATACTGTACGTTCACAACAGACTTTATATTTTCATGATGGACTGAGGTTCTTAAAGAAACATTTCATGCATAAGTTAAAACAATTTTTTTTATCATTTTAACCAGAAAAGAGACTCAAAGTGCTAAATACCGGAATTATCCTTTAACCTTCATGTTGTTCTAAACGGGAGCATGTCTATGTTCCCACAGCCCTATGTTCCCACAGCCCTAACCCTAACATACCTAAACCTACCCCTCACAGGAGGGAGACTTGTCTGGGATGTTATTGGGCTATCCCTGTACCAGCACAAGCACTAAAACCTACCCTTCATAGGGGACATAGTTAAATGAGAGAACATAGGGCTATGGGAACATATGGTTGTGGGACCATAGGGCCTAACTTTCAAAAATTTCAGTAAAAAAAAAAATCGTAGAAATGTGGGAACATAGGGCCGTAGGAACATAGGGCTGTGGGAACATAGGGCTGACCCCGTTCTGAACCTGCATGATTTAAATTCTGAAACAGAATATACATTTATTTTTAAGAAGACCCTGGCCCTCCCAAATAGACAGAATAGTCCCCCCCGTAACCTTGTTTCATACAGTCTCTTTCCTATAATTTCAAATTTTAGGTGCAATGCAAATGCAAAACCACTAAGACATACAGCCTTGTCCATAAGCACCAAGACAGCAGCCGAGTTCATTGACGGCTTTAGTTCTCTAGTTTACCTCGGCTTACATATATAGGGTAACGCAGAGCTAGAGCTGTGACATGCTGGCCTGTCTCTCTCTAATCTATCACTGTAACTCTTCCAGTCTGGGCAGTGATGTCACTGAATTTGCCCCGCCTCCTCGTAGAGTTTGTGCTTGTATCAAGTGTCAGTGGCTCTGTGTGTTAGTCTCAAGCAGAAACAAACATCTGGGTCACCTGTTGCGTGCACTACTACGTCACCGCTGACTGTTTATACAGCCAACCTGCAATCATTCATGCTAGTGAAACTCAAATAAATAACTAGTCTTGATTTTTTTATCTCTTGATTTTAAAAGGGCAAAGGGTTTATTTGTATATGTTAGATGTCAACAGAGCTGTTTAGTGTAAAGACAAAGTCTACCATACAACAACAAGGCCATTTATGTTGATTCTTGTTTGGATGAAAATGATTGTTAATTATTTGAACACACACACAAAAAATAAAATACACAAAAAAAATATTATATAATTATAAAATAATAATAATAATGATATAAAAACACATACATTTATTTAGTAGATGCTTTAATCTAATGCAATTTACAAATGAGGAGAAACTGAGAGATGAGAGATGATTTTTAAAGGAACAGTTCATCCTAGGAATAGAATATGAATTTATGAATTGCTTCCATGAACCACAAAAGGCCACTTTTTAACATATAATGGAATTGAACGCTCAAAATGACACCATAAATATTTGAATGGATGCAGACAGCAGAGAGAAAGAAACTCGTACGAGTTTGGAAACAACATGAGGTTAAGTAAAAGATGGCAGAATTTTCATTTTGATTAAATTAAATAATTTTGACTAAACAGTGCCCTCATAGTGGAGTAGATAAACAGATCTTCCTGAATAAGTTGAAACAGTTGTTGTAGTTGCTCTCACATGCAATGGAACGTTTGTCACGTGAGCCTTAGTTCTGGTACAGAGACAAATCTGAACATAGTATAGCCCTGCCCCCTGGGGAGCAATTCACATATTCAGAGGCATGCATTCATCTTTCCTTCACACACACTCCCCCACTGTCACTGTGTGATTCGTCCCCTTCTCTCTGTTGCCTCTGCTGTCCCTCACACATTCCTGCACGTGTTTCGTTACCCATAGCACTTACATCACTCAGGCTGTGCTGCAAACTCTTTACTTACAGGCACACATACAAAAAGGTTTACAGATGTTTTATTAAACAAATTCTTGGGTATTGCAATTCAACTAAGTTAAAGCGTAACTCTCGCCAAAATGCAACCTAGGGTCTTTTTGTGAATCTACCCGGGCAAACTTTCGTTTAAAAAGCATGATAGGATGGAAACGCCACTTTTAAGATTGACCGTATTTTCGTTTTCGGTCAAATTGTCAGTTTTTGGCATTTTGTCAGTCAAAAATAGTTGATCTCCGAATGCAACGTAACAGGGAGGAGAGTAAAGAGGGAAAGCTCCTAAAGCTTAGTTCCATATAAATTCACGGATAATTTGTTGTTTTGTCGTTAGCTTTCCTGTAGCTCAGTAGTAAGAGCATTGCGTTAACAACGCAAGGTTGTGGGTTCGATCCCAGGGGATTGCACATACCTATGTATAAATGTATAGGATAATGCAATGTAAGTAACAACGCAAAGTTGTGGGTTCGATCCCAGGGGATTGCACATACCTATGTATAAATGTATAGGATAATGCAATGTAAGTCGCTTTGGATAAAAGCGTCTGCCAAATGCATAAATGTAAATGTTAGTGAAAATCAATATTGATTGACCTTGTATTTGAAAAAGGATCCTCATATAAGAAGCAATACTAAAATTCAGAGTCAGTTCATTCACATTCAGAGATCGAATGTTCTTGACTGACAAAATGCCGGCGGACAAAGTTACAGTGAGTTGTTCAAAATCTTTCTTTTTAGTAAACTCTGTGTACACAAACAATGTTGTCAATGCTGGACTTCATGTGTAGAGCCCCTGGTGAGACTTCGAGCAAAGTTTCATGTTGTGTCGAGCCTTCTTAGTGTTTTAATTATTATATAATATTTAAATTCCCCAGATCTGATGAAGGACCTGCGCCTGGACGCGACGACAGCGCAGTCCTGAAATCCCTCCCTTTAACTATCTACAGATACAGATAAAGCCTTGTCGGGATAATCCTGGTTTGCGTGGCTATGTGGAAGCGATACAAATTCTGTATTATAAATTTTAAGGCCAGACAAGTCGTATGTTGAGGGTTGATTTGTAGGGAAGGACTACACGCCTGCGCACATATATTCAAACGCGCATTCCTATAGACTGAACTCGTAAAGTGCATGTGCATGCCTCGGCGTTCTCACTGGTTATCGTTTTGAAGTTTGCTTTGAAAGAACTTAAGAGTTTTCTGTTAGAACGGTGTCGTGTTAGCGGCCCCTAAGTTAATAACTAATGATCGTTGCGACAGAAGTGAATCAATCAATCAAACTAACTTTATTCTACAGCTGCTATAAAGCCAAAACAATCTCTGTTACTTTAATTTCCTATTATCAATGTAAAGCTGCTTTGGAACAATCTACATTGTTAAAAGCGCTATATAAATGAAGATGACTTGACTTGACTTTAAAAATAGCGATTTTGACGCTATCATAGTCGTGCCCCAAGCACTCCCATTCACAAGGCAATTTGACCGAAAACGAAAATACGGTCAATCTTAAAAGTGCCGTTTCCAGTCAAACTTAAAAATGCCGTTTCTTTTTAAAAAAAAAAAAAAAAAAAAAAAAGTGCCGTTTTCATCCTAATCATGCTTTTAAACGAAGGTTTGCCTCGAGTAGATTCACAAAATTGCATTTTGCCGAGAGTTACGCTTTAACAACAAACTTCAGAGAGTCAATTTGATATGCTTTACACCACAATAACGTCATGCTCCAGAGCTGGTGGGGGTGGCAGAGAGTCTTATTCTGTTGAATTGCTTGTTTGGAAAAAAATTAAAAAGAATAACAAAACAGGCATGTTTAAATGATTGAAACACAGTTTCAGCAGCAACAAACTAAAAAGCGCTATATAAATAAATGTAAGTTGACTTGACTTGTGTGTTCTAGGGATGACTGTCATGTTACAATCCCAAAGACCTCCACAGTTGAAGTCTCCACAAGTGAAGGCCCCATGGAAGCAGAGGTGAGCATTGCTGATGAGGAACGTGTGGTCTCCAGCCAGGGCAGTGAGGTGTTCAATCCAGCCCTTCACATGAGGAAGATGATTCAGCTTCATGCACCTGGAGAGATCCTGCCAAGACCCACTTTTGTGCCTGAATCGGCCTTGACTACACCAATAACACCAGCCACATTTAAGGTTAGTCTTCTATCAGACAAACAATAAATTGCATTGTGGCATTATCAATTTATAGCCTAAATTCTAATTCCAATTTTCAAATAATAGCAAAATCGTCAAATCTGAGTCGCACAAATGGAAGTATGAAAATTATGTAGTGACCAACAATTTTTTTCCCTTCACAACCTGCTCCAACTCATCAATGTTTTTTATTCTATTCTATTTTTTACATTTAGAGTTTTGTCATATGTGTCCTATTTGATGCATCAGGCTTTTATGGCTCATATAGTCTGATATAGTGAGAAAATGGCGCTTAGACTCGAGGAACAAAAAACACGTCAGTTTCCCAAACTGAGAAGAAAAAAATGAAATTTGGTGCAATTGCTGATATTTATACGGCCAAAACATAAGATGAAATCTGATGCTTGTAATGTAAATCAGTGAGATCTTTATAACAGCACAGCAGATACTTACATATAATGCATATAAATATCAGTCATCACTCTATATCTGCCAATAACAAGTCTTAGTAAGATTATATTTAAATGCTTAGTTTTATGATCAAAACTCTAGTTTTTTTTATAGGCAAAACATACATACAATGATGACTGAGAGATGAACGAATAAACCTTCTTCCTAAAAGGCCTGATGGATCATATTTGATACTTACATTTTAACATGATAAAAAAAAAAAAGAAAAGATGTATGGATAAAGTAAGTTACTCATCTTGAAATATTACTAACAATGTAAAAGTTATTCTTATATAAAGATTTCATAGCAAAAAAACACATGAACCACAAGCTGAACGGGGACGTTTTTACAATTATTCTAAAAGGTTTTAACTCGGTAACAGAGTATAAACAATCAGATTACAGAAGGCATATACAGTACAAGATTATGTGCTGCAGTTTTTACAGCAACATTTCGATCATAATTTAGAGACATAAGGTATTTGGCTTTATAGGGTAAATTAAAATTAGTAATTTTGTCAAGAAATTTTTTTTTTCTTGTCAAAAAGTTAATGTTTTTAAAACACATTTGTCTGCAAAAACTAATATCAGGTAAAAAGCAGAAGCATTTAGATCAAACGTTTCAGGAAGATTCAGTCAGTCAGTGTGTCCAAACCAGAAGTCTTATTTTTTATTTACATGTATGTAACTGAGGGACACAAAACACCAATTTCGTCGAATGATCAAACTATATATAGGTCAAAATTCCTCAGATGTTTGCATTTACAACTTGAGGGTCTCATTCTAGATCCGTTCCCTGCTCTTCGGGGCTATGCTGAGTGATGGAGGGGACGGTAACACTGCAGATTTGCCCAGCCTGGCTTGTGGCAGTGACACAGAGGAGGACGGAGGATCAGAGGAGACACAGGTAGCAACTTCAGCTAATCTGAAGCAGAGAATGCATGGACGTTACTGCAGGATGTAGCCTACATAAACCCAGTACATTATGAAGACAAAACAGCATATTTTCTGTGGTTATATATGTTATCTTTTACAAAAAAGTTCAAAGTTTAATATATATATTCAATTGGAAGGGCTTCCTCAATGCCTTTTAATCCTCGTTAGCGCACAACTTGTGTTATTTTAGTAATGTGTGTAAAAGTGTGGAAGCTAGTTTTTGGTTCTTACATGAACATCTTTGTAATGTACAATACATACTTTGTGTGTTCAAACTGTTCTTGGAGAGATAAAAGGAAAACTATGTGACAACAGTACAGTTTCAGAGAGGCCAAGTGGGGCAAGATTCACTTTCTGTTGCTGAGGAATGTCTACCTACACAAACACACAGTTCAGAGGAGTTCGGTCACTGTGGGGAAGATAAGTGAAAACTTTTTAAAACAAACAACATTCTCAAGGACTGAAGGACTCCATGTTCTTTGTGTTCACCAAATGAGTCAGAGGAAGATTTGACTCACTGCTTTAAAATGCTGCTTGAAAAACCATTGTTATATAAGCCTGCAGCAATTACTGGTATTGCAAACATACCTCGCCGCATTATACAGAGAAAGCCTTGTGTTTTTCGCTCAACTGTTGAATTGAAAAAAATATGTTTGGGAGAAGCTTAAACTGGTCTACTTGTTTTTTTTTAAAGTTGGACAGCCGGCAAACCAGAATAACTTAATTTCCTCTCCATGAGGAGGCATTTTGTCATTTGAGCTCCTAATGTGACTGCTCAACCAATCGCTATTACGCCCGTTTCACACATACTCCGTTTGCAGTGCGTATTTTTTTCCGTACCCATGTCAACAGGTTAGAGCTTTCACACTGCACGCGGATGCGGTCCGTCGATCCGTTCCAGGAGCGGTGCGTATACAGCAGTGCAGCGATCGTTTCCGAACCGTGTCTATTTTTGCTGTGCTGCAAACGCTGAATTAAAGTGACAGCGCATTGTTCGTGGTCAAAATGAACACAAATTGACATGAAAATTTTGTAATTTCATCATAAATGCATTTCATTAAAGGAGCTGTATGTAAAAAATGTATTTCAATTAATCATAAAATGGCCCTGATATGTCACTAGACATTAAGAAATCTTGTTCATTTCAAATACTTATATCACTGACAACAGTAGTCCGGCCAGGATATTGTCATTTAAAAAGTGAAGTTGCAGCCCTCAACTGATGTTGATGTTGTCAGGTTGTGTTTTGGCCTGATGCTCCACCCTCCACCTATCTACCAATCACGAAGTCAGTAGTGTTTCGGCATCCGGGTTGCCAGCTCTGCTCTAGTTACCACAGCTGCAGCTACAAACATTCCTGCTGGATCCTGCAGCCTATCTGGCAACCTCAAGTCAGGGGGTGGGGGAGGGGATACACCGCTCTACAGTAATTTGAAAGTGATTGCAGTACTAGTTTTGGCCACAATCTTACATACAGCTCCTTTAAATAAAATGTAGAAATCTCACCATAAATGCATTTAATTAAAGGGATATTCCACTTTTTTTGGAAATAGGCTCATTTTACAACTCCCCCAGAGTTAAACAGTTGAGTTTTACCGTTTTCGAATCCATTCAGCCGAACTCCGGGTCTGGCGGTACCACTTTTAGCATAGCGTAGCATAGATCATTGAATCGGACAAGACCATGAGCATCTCTCTCAAAAAAATGACCAAAGAGTTTCGATATTTTTCCAATTTAAAACTTGACTCTGACCAAAGAGTTTCGATTTTTTCCTATTTAAAACTTGACCTTCTGTAGTTACATCGTGTACTAAAACCGACGGAAAATGAAAAGTTGCGATTTTCAAGAATCAAGAAACTTTGCTGCCGTACCATGAGACCAGCAGGCGTAATGATATGACGCAGCGCCTGAAAATAGTCGACCCTATAGTCTACCGAGCTGGGGACTATTTTCAGGCGCTGCATCATATCATCACGCCTGCTGGACTCATGGTACGGCAGCAAAGTTTCTTGATTATTACGCAGGAATGAGAGTATAGTTCCTAGCCATATCAGCCTAGAAAATCGCAACTTTACATTTTCCATCGGCCTTAGTACACGATGTAACTACAGAAGAGTCAAGTTTTAAATAGGAAAAATATCGAAACTCTTTGGTCATTTTTTTGAGAGAGATGCTAATGGTCTTGTCCGATTCAATGATCTATGCTAAGCTATGCTAAAAGTGGTACCGCCAGACCCGGAGTTCGGCTGAATGGATTTGAAAACTCTGGGGGAGTTGTAAAATGAGCCTATTTTCCCAAAAAGTGGAGTATACTACTATTTTTCACAGTCAACTTTTTACTTAAAGACCGGGGTAAAGCATGTAAAACAACATTTACTTCAACAAGGCGACATAATGAACTACACTCGTCTCATTCGTGGATGTGGAAAAACAAGTTATTTGTGAGATGAAAGATTTATTGTATAAAGATTTTAATTATGCAAAAAAAGGTATGAGTCTAGCTGCTGTATTGTCATTTTTAAGTTTTAATTTAAAATGTTTGCGATTTTAATATAAGTAGCCTACATGGTTAAATATGTTACCACTTGCTTGAACAACTTCATATATAATCTATATAGAAGTAATGCATTGAATAATACGTTGTTTAAATTGTTTAAACTTGAATACGTCTATTAAAGAGTGTAAATGTGTAGCCTACAAAGAGAATCGCGCTGGTGACAAAACTTTTTTTAAATGAAAGTTACTGATAACTTATGGATTTGAAATACAAATAGTGTGTAGGCTGTGTTGTGGTACAGCCGCGGATCAGTACGCACTGCAAGCGCATCATATGTTTGCTCCTGTACCGCATACAGAGTATGTGTGAAACGGGCGTTACATTAGTTCATGCTCATGACGTCAGCGTCACGACCATTACTACTGGTTTTGTTGACTGCTGACAAATGCAATCTCCGAACACTATCTAGTAGGGGTGTGACGAGATCTCGTGTTACGAGATCTCGCGAGACTAAAACGCGACGAGATTTCTCGTCGAGGTGAAACTTTGTCTCGTGAGTTGTTGTGATGTCAGTGATGGAGCGTGAGGGTGAAATTAGTATTGAAGATGCCCCTGCCACTTTTAAATCATTTGTGTGCCGCGGGCCAATCACACACACACACTCCCCGCGCGCCTGCCCAAAGGTCTCAACTGCTGCCAGAAATCGTCGACATGATTATATTTTTGAAAAAGAACATGACCATAATCTTAGGCTGTTCTGTGTAGTTAATTTATCTCTTTTTCATGCTTGAAGAACATTTTTTTTTTTCTTTTTGAACTTGTAGTTTTGAGAGAGCAGTACTTTGATTATGGATACACACTTACTGTTTGCATTTAAAGTGTTATTTCAGTTATTTATATTTATTTTATTTATACTGTTTTATTTTTTTATGTTCGATTTGTGGAAAGGAGTTAGATTTCTCATGTGAAATCGTACAGGGGAGAAGCCAGATGGTAGAGTTTATAGCAAAACATTTTGCATTGTTTGCATGTCCTTTACTGCATAGAATTCATTAAAATAGAAGTAAAATAACATTCATTACAAGTTGATTTCAAAATGCACCTAAATTGTTTTGCATTTTGGATTTTTCAGTTGAATAAAAGACTATTTTCCTTTCATATATTTCATCATTGAGGATTTCTTAAAAATTGTGTAAAAATCTCGTCTTGTCTCGTTCTCGTGAACCCAATCTCGTGTCTCGTCTCGTCTCGTGGAGTAAGCGTCTCGTCACACCCCTACTATCTAGTGATGTAACTTGTGCGGTATTTCAGACTCTCGTGCAATTTACACCTAAATTGAGCACAAAATGTAGGAAAACTTGCAGTTACATTGAACTGCAAAATGCAAAGAAATGGAAGCCTTAAAGCTGAAGTGTGTCATTTAAGCCCCTTTCACACGGAGATTCCGGAAAATACACGGATAATGTGTCCTGGGATCATTTGATTTTGCTTCCTTCCTTCCTGCCAGTGATTTTCCGGAATCTGTGAGTGCGTTCACACACATCCCGTAAAGACACGTGACGCAAGGCCAGTCTAATCTTCCACTACCGCTCTTTCCATTGTAGTCGTGCACTTGGTGGATTTTTTTGACACAGCGTCTTAAGTTTACTAATAATCTATGCAGCGAATTATGTGCCATAATTAAACAAACAAATCCAGCATTTTGCAAACAAACTCTATATGTATTGTCAAAATATGTATTGTGTTTTACAAATATAAATAAATGAGCCAAGATAATACTTCACAAATAAATACAAACCATCCTACAAATTGCATGTAACCTTTGAACAAATACCAAATCTAGTGCATACAAATGCATATCTGTCTGTTATGATTGTGCGACACTTGGCTTTTTATGAGATCTCTCGGCTCGATTTTATCACAAATGTGTCCAGGCAGATTTTCTCCAAATGCAGTTGAGCAACTCCTCTTCTAAAACAGTAGATGGCGCTAAACTAGGGGATTAATTTAGCTCTAGTCTCCCGGGAGAAGCACTGATTTGAAACTTGTCTTTGCCTACAGCTGAGGAAAATGACCGGTGAACGGGTGTGTTTCTGTCTTATTTGATCTATAATTAACCTTTTTGTGGTTTTCTTTTGCAAAATGTTCTGGTCTCGGCTTCATTCCAGTTTGCAGACATTTTTTCGTTCTTTCTTTGTTGATGACGAACATAAACTTTCTTCTAAGAGCAACAAAATACCCTTTTATGGCATTGGTCCTGGCTTTTGTTCACACAGGGCGCGTTCCGGGACTGATCCCGGCAATGTTACTAGGTCCCCATCCTGGCATCGATCCCGGGACGTGTTTGCGCTCACACAGAAGGCACTCTAGCAATTTTACGGCAATTTCCCAGGATCAACGCACTGGGGCTTTAGTCTTTCATTTCTCTCCAGGAAGACAATCTACCAATGGTTCACATGTAGCCGACTTATTAAACATTGAATTAAAATTAGACACTTCTGCTTCAGCAAACTTAAAATCACTACAGAACTAGATGTGTGACAGCTACTTTCTGCGGGTGGCCTTGAAGACTCATCCGACGCTGTAATCCAGTTAATTCATCAGGGTGCAAATGGCTTGTGTGATTAGAATAGCTCCATAGCTGAAACGAGCATTGCGGTTTGTGTGGGTAGAAGACATCGGTCTCCTGCAGTGCAACATGCTATGCTTCATCTAAGACTGTTATATACTTCTATAATTATTATTCATGCTGCTTTTATGAATTGCTCATATTAAATCAAGAGATTACATGCAGTATTTGCTTTTTAAATATTTGTCACACAATTACTATACAACAACTACAAATAAAGCTAAAATGACAAACGTAAAAAACACCCAGCTCTGATATGAATCACATTACAAATTTTAGCATATACAGTACAGGCCAAAAGTTTGGAAACATTACTATTTTTTATGTTTTTGAAAGAAGTTCTTCTGCTCATCAAGCTGCATTTATTTGATCAAATACAGAAAAAATACAGTGAAATATTATTGTAATGTAAATCATCTGTTCTCTATGTGAATATATAGTAAAGTGTAATTTATTCCTGTGATCAAAGCTGAATTTTCAGCAACATTACTCCTTCAGAAATCACTTTAATATGATGATTTGATGCTCAAGAAATATTTCAGATTATCAAAAAACAAAAAATTCCTTTTTTCTGAAATATTTTACACTAGCATTCAAAAGGTCAGTAAGATTTTTTTTTGTGTAAAGAAATACATTTTTAGCAAGGATGCATTAAAGTGATCAAAAGTGACAGTAAAGACATTTTTAATGTTACAAAATATTCTATTTAAAATAAATGCTGTTCTTTTGAACTTTCTATT
>FLSR01004888.1:5509047-5527056 GCA_900092035.1 Leuciscus waleckii | reverse complement strand
CTCTATATATATATATATATATATATATATATATATACACAAATTTTTTTGTAAAGTTCAGATATAAATGTGTATATTGCAGGGAAACCTAGTTGATTATAGAGTACATAACTGCAATGCATCATGGGAAATGAAAAACAGCGACCTACAGAAGTTATAAAAATATAACTTTATTAGATCATGTGATCATGACATACCCACTGAAAGCATTCACAGATGCTAGCATTAGCTTTGTGCGTAAACACCTCGAGGGATATTTTAAAATTTAAATTTTACAAAAAAAAGTTTTTTAATAACAGAATCCACACAATTATCAAATATATTCTCATATACATCTGATGTGTAATGACTACACTTTCCAAATGCAGACATGTCATACATAAATATACAGCCGGTTTTCCAAATATATCTACAGATCGTAAACGTTCCTCTCTCACACACACACACGCTACCATGCATGTGAACCTCTTAAAAGTGGTTTAAGTGGGACTGTTTTTTTTCTCTCTCAACACATCCCACAATCCCTTGCAGTCTGATTTAAAAAAAACTCAATACTGTTTTAAATTAATAAATATGAAGTGAAAGGTTTCCGTCTCCCCAAGAACTGTAATTTGCCCTTGTACTTTGATTTGCTCACACAAACACCCGTCCTACTTTTTTATTTTACGTTATGAGAGCTTGTCTTGAGAAAAGTGTCTTTCATCAGTTAAGATCTCAGAAGAAAGGCATTTCTATTGTTGATCATTAACTCTGACAGTATTTTGATGAGGTTAAGCGTCATAATCAATCTAGTATCGTAAAGTTACGCAACGACACTGACGACAAACTGTCCATTTGCTAGTGAAGAGTTTGTAGTAGTCACTGCTGCTTAATAACCTCACATCTCAGCTGACGTCTGTCCAGAGGATACAGATCGGGTGTCTTTTAAAATAGAAAGTAAACAGGCAAAACGTGCCATCTCAAGACTCATGTAACTGGAGGGCATCTCCCTTAGGCTTTTGCAAAGTCAAAGAATCCCATGGCACACGCTTCCATCTTACGCTGGTTCAGATTACACGATTTTAGCCCGATTTTGGCACGATCCGTTTGACGTAGGGTGTTGTGGGGATTCGTAAAAGACACGAGGGGTGTCGGGACGCAAGATTCGATCGTTTCATCTCGTATAGTGTGTCATAGTGGGCGTCAACCGACGTCGCGTCTGCGATGCTTCACGACATCACCATAAAAAGACTAGCATGTTTAATTAAGACTAGCATGCGAGTAAGTGTGTGCGTGAGTGAGCGAGAGTGAGTGTGCGTGTGTGAGAGTGAGTGAGTGTGAGTGTGTGTGTGTGCGCGTGAGCGAGCGTGTGTGTGTGTGTGTGAGTGAACGAGTGAGCGTGTGTGTGAGTGAGTGAGCATGTGTGTGTGTGAGTGAGTGAGTGCGTGTATGTATGTGTATATATATATATATATGTATGTATGTATGTGTGTGAGTGAGACGGCACGCGATGACTGGTCGGAAAAGAAACATGTAGTCTGACATGTTTATTGTCCACGACACAAGATTTTAGGAGTCAAAACCGCGTAATCTCACACGGTGACTATCGTAACAGACAAAAAAAATCGTGTAATCTGAACCAGGCATTAATGTTTCTTTTTTATACGGAAACATTTACAAGCATTTATTTTTTTTTTTTTTTCGGGAACTTTTTTTTTTTTTTTTTTTGGTACGCTTGTCCCCAATCAAATTATTTCTTTCTGCTTTGCTTTTCCCTCGTTCTCTCTCCATTCTTACCTTCTAAACCCTCCAACTCTCATCCACATCATTACCACCAACTCATTCATAATCACTGGACGGCAGAAACACTGGTGATTCTTTCAGACGTACTAGAAAAGTGTTGAACACCTGTCGTAGCCCTTGCAAAGCACAACTCAGTCCGTATCAAGGTGATCTTTTACTTGAGCCTGCAGGCAACATCATCAGAAGTACAGTCTAGTGAGGGTGAAGAACCCAGGGAACAGATGTGGGCTTCAAGTCCCTGCCAGAACCAGAACACTCCAACAGCCCTCGATCCTGCCAGCAGGAAAATCTGCCAGTCCAGTACTGAGAGGAAGACAACAAGAGAAGCATTTTGCAGCCCTTGCAAACATTAGTCTGTGTACTCCGCCACAATTGACAGCAGAACAGTGATGTCATCTGGCTTCCCTCCTTCAGAGAGAAGAGAAAGAGGGAACGTTGTCAGGCAAATGTCAACACTACATATTTACTCGACATCTACAACGTTCACATGTGGCGATGAATACATGTCAGTTAGGAAAATAAAAATGCATTAATCTGATAATGGGTGACACTTTACAATAAGGTCTCATTAGTCAATCTAACAATGAGCAATACATTTGTTACACTATTTTGAATAGTTAGTTAATACAAATACAATGGTTCATTGTTAGCTCATGTTAGTCCATTAAATAATATTAACAGATGCAACTTTTGATTTGAATAATGTTTTAGTAAATGTTAAATTAAACATTATCCAAGATTAATGAATGCTTTAGAAGTACTTTTCAATGTTAGTTCATGTTAACAAATGGAACCTTATTGTATAGTGTTACCTGATAATGAATTTAATGCATTGATAAGGGATTAAAAAGATGACCACATTATTACCCAAATTTTTATGCATTATGCATTCTTGACCTATTTTCAGTGGAATAATCCAACTAACAATGATCCTGCGTTCGTTTATCTGACACTTTGCATTCATCCAAAGCCAATTTTTGGGTGAGTTCATGCATTTTCTACTTCAGACATTAGTGTCGTTACAATTTTGAAAATATTTATGAATACGAAAATAATCGAATTGAAGTGTTACTTTAGTATAATTGATATGCCATTATAGTTTAAATATTTTGAGTTATTATTTTTGTATTTTCCACTTTCATTTTAAACTTTTAGAAAGTTTGTGAAATAGTGTTTTTGTTTTTTAATGTCTATACGGTTTTCATTTTTATTTCTGTTTTAGTGGTTTTAATAAACTAAATAAATGAAATGTTGCTTTAACAACTAGCTGAAATATAATTTTTTTGTATTTTATTTTATTTTAGTTATCTTTATTTGATTTCAGTAACAAAAGTGTGTTTTTATTTTTATATCAAGTAACAAACTGTTTACGTTTTAGGTAACTATAATAACCCTGAACTGGACCAAAACTAAATTGTGACAGTTTATGTAATTTTATAGTGCATTGAACTGGTAAACTCCTTCAATGTACAGTAAAAGCATCTGTCAACTGCATAAATTTAAACGTAATTGATTTCAGAGCAAGTGTATACACCTTAGCATCTCAGAAAATTGTAAAGAGAAAGTAAATCAGGAAAAGGAAAAGTTGTAGCTTGTTCAAAATGAATGAAATAATTTAGTCACATTTTAAGAGTATATCTCACCTCTGACATTTAAGCCATTATCGCAGGCAAACTGTGCAAAAGGAGACATGTAATTGGGGTCGTATGCTAAAACATGGGCCTGTTCAGCAATACTTTTGGCTGTTTGCTGGATGCTTTCATAGTTGGCATTCTGAAAGCAAAGCAAACAATTCATATTAGTGTCGCTTGAAGACAGAAAAATGGACAGAGTGAAGTGCAGTACGTAGATGTTCCAGTACCTTGAGCTTTTTGAGTTCTTGTAAAATCATGTAGTCTGGCATGTTGTCAAAGAGGCCATCTGTAGCTGTGAGTATGATGTCTCCCAACTGGACATCGAAGGATGAGCTATCAGCCGCATCAGGGCTGTGGGAAACAAGAGGATACAAAATTGGGTTAGACTTTATTTTAAGGCGTCACTAGGCGCGTTTCCATTACAGATTTGCACAAAACTTTTGCGATTATTTTTTTTTTCTACATGTCGACAAAAAACAATTTTGAAATGACGGCGTTTCCATGAAACGATATTATGCGACTAAAACGTCTTTTTTTTCCTCTCGCGATAAGTAAAATCATTCCAAAAACCATGGTAACGGACGTTGGTAGGTTTATGTACTAATCCCAGCCACTGCACTGGCCATTATTATTAATCGAAGGAGATGTATGTGTGTTTTCAAAGCATTAATGGTAAAGAATGACCCTTATTATACTTTGAGCGGCACATAGAGGTGTTTCTGGGTGTTTCTCCCTCATTTCTGCTTCGAGGTCTTGATTGTGGCATTTATTTGAGGTTTAGAATCCATTATTCCTGTAATTCTTTAGTCTTTTATGAATTTAATAAAGAACTGTCTCGTATTCTGTCCAAACACACCGTGTCATCTACGTCAGGTGACCTGCAAATGCGCAAAAATTGTTTCCATTGCAGTTTTGCGAAATATTTCTTTCGAATCGCCTGAAAAACCACCTCATGCGAGCGTAAAAACGTTTTTTGCGTTAAATGCGAGTTTTTGCGAAATTGACATGTTTCCATTGGGCGTATTTTCAATTCGCAATTTCAATTTGCGCAATTTGAAGGGTAATGGAAACGCGGCTACTGTTACAGTGTAATTATATATTTAAGTACTGAGTAATATTAAGCAACTACATGTACTTACTATAGGGTTAGGGTAGGACTAGGGTTTGGTTGAGGGTTAGTTGCATGTAATTATGCATCATTTAATGTTACTACTATAGTAAGTACATGTAACATATGTAACTGTAAAATAAAGTGTTACCCAAAATTGTTACTTTGAATGCAAGTAAACTCAATAGTTCAGTGATATTCCCATTCTGAAGGTTGACATATTTGAAAGAAATTAAATATTCACTTCTCACAATGTTTCTCAATGTCTTTAGGTCACCTCAACAATCCATCAAAACCAACTATGTGCACATTCTGTGCCGTCCCAGTTGAAATATGTCTGTAGCTCTAATAAACAGTAAGCGTTGCTGTTTGCGGACCATATTTAGAAGCACAGTTGAAAAGAATAAAAGCAGTTTCAGTCTAAGAAGCTTTTAGCTTGATCCTCATTACAGTACATACAGATCAGCTGTGAAGTGTCGTGTTCTGTTCCAGGAACTCAGTAGCGGGCATTATGCCCACTGATACGAATACACTGGCTGTCATTCCCTCCGTCTGCGCCGTGACCCGGGTCATGCGGTTTAAACATGATACTTAGTCTGAATAAAAAATTCGAGAATTAAGAATGGAAACGGTTTATAAAAATGGAACAGTATTAAAGCTTTAGGACCTGCAAACTGGCCTCAGAGAACTACTTCCACTAGCTCATCTGTCAAAGAGAAATCAGCTAATGTCAGGGTTAACTGACGCCATGCTAAGGTTGTCTCCATTAGCTTGGCAGCCAAGTCATGTGTCTGGAAAGATTAAAATTAACTGGATGTAGCTCAGAGCAGAAACAGCCCAACACCACCGCTTAACCGTGATAAATGCACTGTAAATCACTGACTTAGGGTCATGTTTACTAGACAGAGTGGGAATCCCAAGTCATATAATGGGGAAAGACCTGGCGACCTACTCTGATACAAAAAAATTATCGCTAAGAAAATGAACAGAGTCTATTGCGTATGGCGAGAGATGTCCCATAGAGAATCACCAAGAGTCGGGTACGACTGAAATGGCTAGACAATAGGTTTACATGCATCTAAGGTCAAAAACACTTACATTTTCTGATAATATCCATAGAACATCATCTAATTTCTCAAAGAAAACGAAGCTAAGTTTCAGCTCTTGCATACACAGTGATATAAACAGTAACGGTGGCATCAGTTTTACCGTATCAATTCGAGCGCGAGTCTAATCCTTTGGAAGTGCATGCAAAAGTAGATTTGCAGCGCAGCGCAGAAAACAGCGTTTTCTTGACATGTCGACCACATGAACCGAACTCTCCCAGTCTCAGCTACAACTACAGTTTGAGGGCGGGTCAAAATAGATGTTTGCGGGCAGCCAATGGTTCAGATTCAGATTGTTTTATTTAGTGCCATGCCAGCATTCAAAGCCATTTTCATGGCACAAATTAAATTACAAAAATAGCAAGTCATATTATACAAGATTTTTTTAATTAACATATGATAAAAAAAAAAAATCCAAAACCTTTTCAGGCATAATCTTACTAAATCAGTCCTTAAGTGAGGTAATTTTATTAAAGAAGCTTGTATTAAAGGAACACGCCAACAATAAGTGACACAATAACGCACACTTTTCCTATTTCATGTTGTGATTTTATAGTCACAGCGTGCACAAATAACAAGGTCACATGAGAGACAGCCATCTTCTAACCGTATACATACTAGGAACTATATTCTCAGAAGGAGAAGCACTGCTACCTCTGCGGAGTGATTTACTCCAACTCTGAGCGAACTCTCTGCTCCTCACCACAGGACTTCTCAGGTGCTGCGAGCAAATCACTCCGCCCAAGTAGCTGTGCTTCGCCTTCTGAGAATATAGTTCCCAGTATGTATACAGCATTATGCAAATTTGTTACAAACCTAGGTAGGTTCGTGCAGGAATAAAGACTGGAATTGCTGACAACTCGGTTCAGAATCGATTCTTTTGGGAGACGATAACTCCATTTATCGTGGACTTTGAGCCTTGAAACTTTGCAGACCTTTTACATTCACAAACATGAAAGGTAATATTCGAAAAAGCATAATGGGGGCACTTTAAAGTCTAAACCAGGTGCTGAATTCTGAATTTAGTGATTTAATCTTTGCAGTCATTGTTATCAATTTGCTGAAATAACCGAAGAGGCGCTTG
Source organism: Leuciscus waleckii (assembly GCA_900092035.1). Classification (NCBI taxonomy): domain Eukaryota; kingdom Metazoa; phylum Chordata; class Actinopteri; order Cypriniformes; family Leuciscidae; genus Leuciscus; species Leuciscus waleckii. The sequence goes on along the minus strand of FLSR01004888.1, from coordinate 5,520,342 downwards.
TTTTTCAGTGCTTTCAGCAATCAGTCAACATAGCCCTGTGAATCAAAGCGTAATGCAAACCCTGAATTATGAATATAAAGTTATATTATTAATGATCAATAATTAAAACAGCCTTAACATGATGTCTTAAAAAGCTTGAGAATAAATCTAGTTAATGCAAAAAATTATGTGAATGTGGAGGCTAGAGTAAAAGTTAAGGGGTGGTTGATTATGATTTCACTTTTCTAACTTTAGTTAGTGTGTAATGTTGCTGTTTGAGCATAAACAACATCTGCAAAGTTACAACGCACAAAGTTCAAAGCAAAGGGAGATATTTGCTTTTACAACGGCTGGTAAGAGACTACACGACATTCCTCCCGGGTTAGTGACGTCACCAACCCTAGAATTTACATAAACCCCGCCCCCGGGAGCGTGTTTATAGATTATCATGACAGAATATGCTAATCAATGACTAGAAGATAACTAACATCAGCTTATAAATTCAACAACTAACCATTCAGAAACGTGCAGTTGCTTCTACATGTTGTCACTTCTTGAGTCTCTCCATCATTGTCTAAATCCGATTTGACCATAAAAGGCTAAAAGTGTTTGAAATTTTCAGTGCATGTCTGTGTGAGTGCAAGCTGTTGTAGCTCCGCCCCCTGTACCAGGAGCAGCAGCTCATTTGCATTTAAAGGAACAGACACAAAACGGTGCGTTTTTGCTCACCCTCAAAAAGTGACAACTTTAACATGCTATATAAAAATATCTGTGGGGTATTTTGAGCTAAAACTTCACACACACACTCTGGGGACATCAGAGACTTATTTTACATCTTGTGGAAGGGCGTTATACCACCCCTTCAATATAAGTTGCGGCAGAAAAAATCCTATAAATTTTTTAGGACAGATTAAGCTTGGTTCACAATTATGAAATGTAGTTTTTTGACAAATAAAGCCGTTCTAATCTGAAATAAGAGAATAGAGATCATTACGTATCCTAGAAAGTAGTGTTCACACAGAGTGACACATTTCTCTCCAGGAGGAACTGATTATCCAGTCGAGTTAATAACCAGGCTCTCAGAGTGAGGACCTAATCATGCTCTCACACTGACAGCCAGGGGATTACGTCTCGCTTGCGTCTAGGTTGGGAACACGATGCTGTTGCATAATCAGAAAGCTAGAGGAGTGAGGGGTCTCACCTGTCGCTGAGAACGGAGCCCTCTGCCTCTGGAGGGGCGATCGAGAGCTGGAAAGGGGTGTTGAAGTAATGCTGCTGTTCATCAGACCTGTGCACCACCTCTCCACCTCGAACCACCAGAAAGCCAGAGTCTCCTAGGTTAGCCGTGTGTAGCCGGTGACTCTGCCTATCTAGTACCACGATACACGCTGTACTGCTTCCTAAAGTAGAGAAAGATGCTCAATCAGTCACATGATAGGTCATTTAAAGCATAAAGTTAGCGATGCACCAAAATTGAATTGAAAACATTCAGCCTAAAATCAAATTAACTTCTTTTTATGAACCGATATCTTTTTGTCTATGCTATTTTCAGTTGATGCACGAACAAAACATTATTTGTATAAAAACATCCATTAATCGCAATAAGTCTCAGCTTTCAAATCGTTTATTTTCTAACGAAATTCAAACGATAAATGTCATCTCTTCCCCTTCACTACTAGTCATTGTATTAAATAAACATGAGTGAACATCAGAAGGAGTGTTGAAAGAACCGGTACAACTTACTGAAATGTATCATGACTCATGCAATCGCTCAATTTGTGTTTCAACTGCGAAAAGACTTCAATAAATCAGCTCGCGAACAATATGTAATGTTACATTTTCCTCAGGAAAGCCATTCAGTGTCTATAGCTTGTTCATTAGGACTCTAAAGAGCACAGGGTTTCTGCAGGTATCTTCATATTAAATGTAATGCTTTTTAATGCCATTTTTTACATTTTTAATGCCATACATGACCCATGACTAATCACGTTAACCAGATATCTATATAGATATAGATAGTATATTAGTGCTGTCAATCGATTAAATACCGGAAGCAATTACCAAACTGGTTCCGCGTGTTTATCACACTAACGTACATATTTTGCGACAGCAAATAAAAATGATTAATTATGAAGGCTATATTAAAATAAATCGATAATATAAAATTCTTCAAAACTATCTTATTTTTTAATGCCTGTAGGATTAATTTAAGGCCAATTTTAATGACATTTAATGCTTTTTAATGCCCTGCTGAAACCCTGTAAAGAACAATTTGCTAAATATATGCACTATATTACTGTTCTTACTTGACATTTATTATTTAACGTTTATGCCTGAATGTCTGCCATGAAAACTATTTCTTTTAATGTTTACATTTCAACAATAAATTGGAGTAGAAACAATTACATTAAGTTTTTTATAAATATGATTAATTGATAATTAAATCAACATTTTTTTTCAGTTGTACTAGCTTTGAAATTGTGCAGATTTAATAACAAAATCCAATCTTGTGACCCAATACACTCTATCCTGACTCATTAGCACACAGTGTGTTTTTGAGGGCAGCACACTGTACAAGTGACTCATTTCAGTCCATTACATTTTAGTTACGGCTTTGATCTTATCCTGAGAAGAATGAACCAAGGCCCTTCCCAAAAACATTTCGTTCCCAAGGCAGGAAAAATTTTATTTTACTCTTGACTGTCCCAGAACATCCAGTCCTCAGTTTTATAGCATATCTGTGTGTACTGTCTCACATGTCAGTGCATGCATAGTTAACATGCACATCAACACCTTAGGTTATGAACACCTTAGGTTATGAATGTTAGTCTGATGCTAAAGTTACTTTGTGGAAAAACTGATCTTTAGTATGTAGCAAAAGATGAAAATATGACGCATTTTCCCGTTTGCAAAACAAAATGAATGGAAGTGAACGGAACACAAAATTGGGCGACCGCACCTTAATTGAAGCCAGAGCATAATGTCGAAGCCTCCAAAACACATTATGATCTAATGTCTCTACAGTTTAGATATGAAAACTGTTGAAATATGAAAATATATTCAAAAAGACACTTCAATGCAAATGCTTTTTCTGTGCAGCTCTCTCATTTAGACACTTTCATGTGAAGAGAAGAGAGACTTCCATTGTACAGCATACTGCACACTTCTGTTTCTACTTGTGAAATGAATTCACTTCATAATCCATAATCTAAAGCTGAATATGCTCACCTAATAGCGGTACTTTGTTCTGCAGTAGCTCATAGTAACTGGTGGTGAGGATTCCCACTGGGTTGCTCGGCACAAATCTCCCTTCTTTGACGAGCCGCTCACACGTCCTCATGAGCGTCCCGGAGAACTGAGAGGGGTCGACCCCATAGTCCCGCCAGCCACCCACTCCATCAGCCACACCTATAGGTGATATAAAAGAAACACAATGAGCTGCATTTTAGAAATGGTTAACAAGCGACAACCCAACTTCCAATAGCTGTGATTGTTTGTGTACAGCTTTTTTGCATCTACAGAGAGAAATTCATCATTATATTCAGCAAGGATCATTCAATGATCAAAAGTGACAGCAAAGACATTTATAATGTTACAAAGATTTTGATTTCCAAAAAATGCTGCTCTTTTTAACTTAAGAACACAAAAATATGAAGCAGCACGACTGTTTTCAACATTGCTAATCACAAATATTTATTGAGCCGCAAATCAGCATATTAGAATGATTTCTGAAGGATCATGTGACACTGAAGACTGGAGTAATGATGCTGAAAATTCAGCTTTGATCACAGGAAGAAATAAAACCAAAAATAATTATTTTACTGATATTTCACAATATTATTGATTTTTACTGTATTTTTATCGAATATATGCAGCCTTGGTGAGCATAAGAAAATAAAAAAACAAATTTTACAGACCCCAATCTTTTGAATGGTAGTGTACATAAATACACCATAGTCAAGTTTTCATCAAAGGATAACTATATTGTGTTACCATAATATAAAATGATTCATGTAAGGTCAAACTTGAGGTGATCAAGAGGTTAACTGAACGTATCTGATGGGAAAACTTGTTGACCCACAAGCGAAAATGGACTTTGAAAAGTAAGTGGTTGACAAGGAGATGTTCAAGTTCACTTTATTTATATAGCACATTCACAACAGCCACTCGGCTGACCAAAGTGCTTTACAGAACAACCAGATAAATAATTAAGAAAACAATACCTGCATAACAACACATAAAACACAAATAAAAGCCACAAAGCTAAGAGCAACCTTAAAACCGGAGTAGCAAAACAGTATCAGACTCAAAAATAGTTATATGCTAAAGTACACAGTTAGGTTAGTTTATTGTCTAGTTTATTGTCTAGATTTGAGATGAACTGTGTCAGAACACTGTCTAATGACAATAAACTAATTTCCCACTAAATTATGAAGGGTAATAGCGTTTCTAAGCTGCTACTGTATATGACGCACAATGCTTATGTGTAGTGATAGACTAATATGTTGGCTATTGGTTGGCCATTTTGAGATTATTGTGATTAGATGTCACCCCTACATGCTTTAACGATGGAAGAGTAGCTAGGTTTCATTTAATTTCACTTTAATATGCGATTTTGGGCACATTTGCCATTGAAAACCCCACATCTGTCAACCACTAATTATCAGGGTTCCCACGGGTCCTTGAAAGTTTGTGAATCTGAAAAGAAAATTCAAGGCCCTGCTTGAATTTATTTTGTACAAGAAGTTTTCTGGAATTTTTTTTCCATCTTGTTCCCTCCGGTCTGCTAATGTGTTATTTCGCCAACACTTCGTGGCCTATGCATGCACACTAGCTTGCTTGAATTACGTTAGTTACGCGCATTTACGCGTTACGTTAAGTGTTTCCCACGTGAGGTACTTTGTGTTGTACGTTGCCATGGCGTTCACGCGCACAAAACTACTACGATGGTACCTAAACAACAACAAACGTGTCCCCACATTAAGTCCTTGAATTTGAGGGTATTGGACCTGGATAGTCCTTGAAAGGTCCTTGAATTTGAAGTTAACCAATGTGTGGGAACCCAGAATTATGCTCAAGACAAGTAAATAAAGTGATTTGTAGATTGTAAGATTGAATATTAAGAAAGCAAACGTTTACTGCCTACACCCCATTGATGTCATGTGCATGCATTTCCAAATCAGTCCAACAGACAGGGAATTTTCCCTTCAAAACCCTCCCAGCTTCCTATCTGACAATGAGCAGGAACCCTCGTTCGTGAATCGTGACCATACAAGGCAAGGCAAGTCCCCTCACATCGACCTGCATCCTCTTGTGATCTCGCCTTTAAAAGCACTGGGATTTCCAGAGATAGATCTGCTGGCTTGAAGCTTGAGAAGTCTTGGTTTGTCGTTTCTTAGGCCATCATGTGTTTTGAGCTGTAGAAGAGGATTTAGATCCCAGGTTGATTTGACTTTGACGTACAGCTGTCCAAGTAGGCCGTAGAAACATGTTAGCAGGTCTACTAACATCTATTACAGCCATTAAGAGTGGCTTAAATGACAGAGAAAACTGGTGCAGTGGAAGGACTAATCTGCTGCATCTTAAAACTGAACTTGAAGACTACTAAAAAACTCTTTAGAGACATCTAAAAATATTCTAACCCCAAGCAAAGCATGAAGTAAAAGATTTGCTTTCAAGACAAAGACTGAAACCCAGGTCGGTGGCCTTCAGTGTTCATCTATTGTTTTGCACCCACATCTTTTCAGATGTACTTCTTTGTAACTAGACAATGGATATTCTGTTACACTAAAACTAATGTGCACTCTTGTTAACCCCAAAAAGTTGCCTTTCTCGGGTTAGAAGCAATGTAGATGTCACTAACAGGTCTAGATTATGATTATGGAATATTATACCACTGCAAATTCTAGTGATATAACGTTAACTGAACTACATTCAATACTGCCCTTTTTATTTTAAATACAAGCAACGTTGTGCGGACTAATAAATAATCATCTCATATCACTTTTTGCACACTGCATAGAAAGCACTGTGTATTGCTTTTTTCTACAATAACTATAACATTTCATACCATCCAGTCACGTGGAGGACCAAACATTAGAAACGGGCTCCCACTCATTTTATACTCTTTAGGCTAATTGTTTGGTGACAGGTGAAGCAATTCTGGATTCATTTTTTATGCAGTGAGTAAAAAGTACAATAAGAATTATTCCAATATACTCAAATACGTAGTAACAAATTAAGTGGAGATATTTTAAAGCAGCCAATTAAACTGAATGTTTACTATTATGAAACGTGTCACTAAAATTGCCTTAATATTAAAATAATGTTATTTAAAGTTTATTTCATTAATTGATTTTTAAAATATAAATACACACATTGCAAAGGCTTTTGTTGTTGTGCCGATGTGCGACAATTGTGACGTCAGAAGCGATTTAAAGCACGATGGTACTTGCCTAAACCAGTTCTTCCGAGCACATTATCTTCGCATACAACACGAATATGCTTTAATGGTTTTAGCCATTACATACCTAACACATCAGCAGATCTGTGTCGGGCTATGAAGCACGCGTCGTCACCATAACACATCCCTTTCTTCAAAATCCCCTTGCGAAAGTCTTCCGAAGCCGAAGCTGGCGGACACCAGGCTGTAGTCCCGGCTGTCGGTCTGAGAGAGTCCGCCGATGACCGCCCGGGCCACCAGTCGACCGTACGAGAGCACGGACAGCATCACCACCAACCGGGGTTAACGTTAGTTAGACTCAGTAGCACTAACAACAGATCCACGGCCCTTGACGATGTCTGGAGGTGTCACTCACAGCAACCGCATCCACGGTGTTATTATTAAACGACCTTACAACGGCATCAACTTCCAAAATCTCGCTGCCTTTACGAATCAATCGCCGATTCAGCTCTCCATAGTGATCGATCCGATGTGATTCAGAACATCCGAGTCGAACCGGGTTTTATAAAACTCCTTTTACTCGCGGTGAGCCCCATCGCTGCGCGCTCGCGTGTCTGTTGCGCGTGCACTGAAGGCCGCGGCGCGCGCGACTGAAGTCTTGTGACTGCTGTGACGTCAGACGCCGTTACGCAACCCGTGTACATTTAATGGAGTATAATATATAAATATAACAGTTTAATCTGGACCAGTGAAAGAATACACAGGCCTTTGAGTTCAGTTCATTTATAAAATATGATGCTCAAATTGACCCCGGTAGCACTTTATAAATTACGTATAACTTTTTTTTTTGTATACAATTTAGATTTAATGACTAAAAATGTCAGATGGTATAAAGATGTAATCACTCATAAGAAAAACTAAAAAACTCACCTATCCTTGGATATTTACATGCGAGTGCACACAAGTTTTCAAACATTTTTTTTGTTTTGGTAAAGAATATTTTCATGAATATTAATAAATGGGTTACTGTGTGTTTTTGTGGAGATGCAGGTATGGGTTACTGTGTGTTTTTGTGGAGATGCAGGTAAAAAAAAAAAAAAAAGAAATGCTTCATGTAATGGCCCATGTCTATTTCTGTATTGCAGTCTCTTTCTTAATTAATAACATTGTTTAAGATTCCAATTGAAATATTCAGAATCTGGTTGTAAATAATCATATTTCATATAGTTGAATATGGATTTATGATTCAGAATACAGCATTTTAGGAGTTAAGAAATTTTGGAGGGATAATGCATGTTAACAGCTTGTGGTTTCAGTCAGTAGGAGAACATGGACTTCCTAACCTCTGGCCACAGGTCTTAGTAATGTGGTAGAAAAAGTCCCCTGGTTCCACAGACAAGGCTTAAGACACTAAAATGCATGTTTGAGCTGTTTTAACTGAAAGCAACTTGCACTGTCATATCTGAAAATATGTCAGTGCCATTGTTTTGTCTCAAGATGCACAACAGTAATGTTTTCTAAAAGCTACTTAAATGTTGTAATTGAACTATGCCTAATCCTGCCTGTGAAACCAGGCCTAAGTCTGGTAGTTTATAATACTGAGGTCGGTCTATTTCCAGTGGAGTGCTGGTGTTATGAAACAGATGATTTCACTTTATGAAGTCTCTACCGCCATCTAGTGGTCGTGCTGGCGCAGTGCAGCTTTAGACAAATGAGATTAATTAGCTGACACAAACCAGAATATTATCAGCTGATTAAAAGATTATGTAGTCAACGTTTTTATTATAACTGATGTATTTAAAAGTGTCATATGAATTTTTTGCATTAATCTTAATTATACAACTTTTGTTAATACTCGATTTGGTTCTCCTGCTGCTGAAATGGCGTAAAAAAAAATTTAAATATCAAAAAGTGACTAAATATTTTAGATACTCTTCTCTTTTTCTGTATCACTTTGCTATAACGTTCAATACTGCAGTGTAGGCCTGCAAATGCTGGTATTTTCACTGCAAATGCCTGGAAAGTCTAATATGTTGTTTCTTTTGACTAAATAATTTGAAGCTTGTTTCAGTGCCAGTCTTTATTTATGCATGAGTTTTAATTCACGGTTTTATTCAGCTAGGTTAAAAACACCCAGTATACTCCTTAATACTAATACTTCAATAAACTCGTTCACCAAACCTCGTGTGGTTCACTCGTTCACCTAAAAGTGGATGTGTCGGGTTATTGTAATATTGTAAAATATCTTGACTGGTTATAAAAATGTGTAACAATAACATGAGAGGCCTTGTAATCACTACTCAGACAGTAGGTGGCAGTAAGGGCTTGTGTTAGAGTTAAATCTCTGCACTAGTGTTTTTCGTTTTTTCTGCACCGAAATAATCAATATTAAGGAACTTGAATGAGAGTTTTCAGTCTTAAACTCAGTAAATGCAATGCAAACTTTAATACTAAATGCGTTTTTTTTTTCTGTGTTGAAATTGATGCAAAATAAAAACCGTGTATCGTGAAGTAATGACAAGAAACGTACTTCGATTGACATAATGCGGTCCGATTTACGAATATATAGTATAATACAGTCTTCAGTGTCACGTGATCCTTCAGAAATCATTTTAATATGCTAATTTATTATCGATGTATGTTGGAAACAGTTGAGCTGCTTAATATATATATATATTTTATAACCTGTAATACTTTTTTCAGGCTTCTTTACTGAATAAAAAGTTTAGAAAAAGAACAGCATTTATTTAAAATAGAAATATTTTGTAATATTATACACTATCGTTCAAAAGTTTGAGAGTTTTGAAAGAAATTAATACTCTTATTCAGCAATGATGTGTTAAATGGATAACACGTGATAGTAAATATTTATATTGTTAGAAAAGATTAAATCATATTAAAATAGAAAACCACTATTTTAAATTGTAATATTGTTTTACTATATATATATATATATATATATATATAACTATAGAGAATGTGAGAGCGGATGAAAGTGAGATATTTCACTCTTGGTCCTTCTCCTCTCCATGTGTGATGATGTAGACCAGATTCTTGTAGTCCAGATTACCTGCAGCGTCTGGAGGAAAAGCACTAAACATCTGCTCCATCTGAGGAAACATGGATCAAAAATAGTATTATGGTGTTTCAACGGGTGGTTGTGTTTTTTACATATCACAAAACCAGTCACATGGGTAAATTTTTTCGAAATTGAGATTAATACATCATCTGAAAACTGAATACATAAGCTTTCCATTGATGTATGGTTTGTTATGATATGACAATATTTGTCCGAGATACAACTATTTGAACATCTGGAATCTGAGGGTGCAAAAAAATCTAAACATTGAGAAAATCTCCTTTAAAGTTGTACATTTATGTTGGCGATTGTGCAGCATTCACTCACACAAATAAATGTTTTACATATTTACAGTAGGAAATTTACTAAATATCTTCATGGAACATGATCTTTACTTAATATCCTAATGATTTTTGGCATAAAAGAAAAATCGATAATTTTGACCCATACAATGTATTGTTGGCTATTGCCCGTGTGACTTATGACTGGTTTTGTGATCCAGGGTCACGTATTATAAATTCACTAATTGTGTTCATAATCTATACATAACACCTATAGACAGATATAATACGAATGTCACTGTGACATATCACAGCTATAAGACACAGAGAGCTGAAGTGTTAGACATAAAACAAATAACCTCAAGATGTCAAACCTCTTCTGGAGAAAATCTGTCCGCTTGCGTTGTCAACATCCCCGACAAACTGTGAGGAGAGACGAACTTCGGTTTAACCTTTCGAAATAATCGAATTACGTCTGGCAAACACTTCACACATGCTTGCAGGGTTTGAACAGTGTGTATGTACAGCATCTTCAGTAGCTTGTCTCAAAGTTGCAAAACAAAGCAGAATCTTTGGAGAAATGGATTTACAGAGAAGCAGGGAAATCTTTTTATAGTATTAAATGTTACTCACAAATCCTTCCTCAAGGTCCCCTTTCCCTCGGGGTCGAACACTTTAAAGGCGTTCAGGATGGTCTCCTCTGCATCGGCACCTGTTTATTTTTTTTAAAGGGAGCAATGCAAAACTTGACTATCCCTTAAAATCCTCCAGGAATGCAAAAAGACATAGTTTGTACGTGACTCCTCGTGGAATCTCTACCATCGTCTGGAGCTGATTTATGGGAATCTTCATATAAAGGCTCGTAGAAGAGCTTCCAGAACATTATAGTCCCTTATTGACACATTATGATTCCCAGTATAGGATCAAATGACTCTGTAGGACTTTAAAAGGAAAGAAAATCCCTGTATGATTTATTGTCCACTTGTAGACTTATTCCAAAGCAACCTGAGTTTTGTTTAAATAATATATAATATAATATTTTATGAATTAAAACATATTCTGAATAAAATTTTGTGATGCGATGGTGAAACTGTAATATTGTGAAATATTATTACAATTTAAAATAACTGTTTTTTGAATTTGAATATAATTTATATTGTAATTTATTCCTGTGATCAAAGCTGAATGTTCAGCATCATTACTCCAGTGTTCAGTGTCACATGACCCTTCAAAAATCATTCTAATATGATGATTTGATGGTCAAGAAACATTTCTGATTGTTATTGATGTTGAAAACAGTTGTTGCTGCTTCATATTCTTATGGAAACCATTATAGATTTTTCAGGATTGTTTGATGAATAGACATTTTTTTGAAATAGAAATATTTTGTAACATTATTATTGTCACTTTTGAATCAGTTTCATGCATTATTGCTGAATAAAATATTGATTTCTTACTTTCTTTCTTAAAAAATCTTATTGACATCAAAGTTTTGAACAGATAGATAGATAGGTGGATAGATAGATAGATAGATAGATAGATAGATAGATAGA
>FLSR01004888.1:5478118-5506811 GCA_900092035.1 Leuciscus waleckii | reverse complement strand
GATAGATGATAGATAGATAGATAGATAGATAGATGATAGATAATAGATGACAGATGATAGATGATAGATAGATAGATAGATAGATGATAGATGGATGGATAGATAGATAGATAGATAGATAGATAGATGATAGATAGATAGATAGATAGATAGATAGATAGATAGATAGGTCTATGCAGAGTTGGTGGATGTCACTCGAAGGCTCAAGTTACAGTCAGAAATGTTGTTTTTGAGTTTGTGGTTTAGGAAAAATCTATGATCTTTTCGAAGGCAATATAAAGATGCTTTCCTTATTATATCAAGTCCTGCTTTTACAATTCACCCGTTTACCTTTTAGCTTCTCCCCAAACATGGTGAGGAAGACGGTGAAGTTAATGGGTCCTGGAGCCTCCTTCAGCATCTGTTCGAGCTCCTCTTGTTTGACGTTCAGACGGCCTGCGGAGGCAGAGAGGTCAGAGGTCAGAACTGCTGTCGGAGAGACTCCTCAACCAGCAATGCAGAACGACACTGACGTATCGCAGAGATTATTACAGTCCACCTAAAGCTGCGAACGTATCCCTCAGGTCATTCTTGTCGATAAAGCCGTCTCTGTTCTGGTCCATGATTGTGAAAGCCTGAGACAGATGAAAGAGAGAGAATATAGAGAGTGTGAGTGGGATGCAGAATGTAATCTGGCGTTTGTTAAAGTCAACATGAAACAGAAGTTTTTATAGTCTTTTCTTCCCTATTGTGACGTATATCAGATTGAAACGATTTCTCGAACAAGAACAAATGTAGGGCGGGGCTTGTGTTTGTTCGTGGGGAATTAATTGGATGGTTGTGGTTTGCTATTGGTGGATCTCATGTGAGTGACAGGTTGCCCGCCCTCTCATCAGAGAAAGTTGCAAGAGGGATTATTTTGATGAAAATTAAGAGGTTATTTGATTATGATTAATAGTTATTTTCAATAAAAATTACAAGGCACATGAATTTAAAAAAACATTATGTGCACAGATAAATCATTTATAAAAAAAATACCGTAATATTCCATAAACAAAAAAAATTATTTTTGATTTCAATTAAAGGTGAAAGGTGTAATTTCTGCAGCTCAAGTAGAAGTACAAAAAATATCTGTCCATTGATCAAACACACTGTTTACTTCCATCCCACACTCATTGGTGAACCAGTAATGGATACATACAGTATAGTGCCGTTTTAACATTTAAATGTTGATGTATATCGTAATATTGTGATAAAGTTGCTACTGTGAACATGTCTCCGGCATCTATTTGGCTTTAGATGAAAATAAACACTTTGACAAACTTCTAATTTAACTTGTGGTTTGCAGATGTGAGGAAAAAAATGTTGAAACGTTTCTCATGAAATTCTTAAAATTAATTAATTAATCTTTTTAATACGCTTGTTTTGACTGTTTACTGTAACTCCACCATAAAATGTAAACGCTGACATTATTTACTCACCCGCATGTCGTTACAAACCTCTTTCTGAATTTTAATTTTTTTGTCTAATGCAAAAGAAACTGGTCCGTCACATTGAATTGCAAGTGATTGTTCTGAATCTGAACTAGTTTTCAGAGCTTTGGTGGAAGAGAAAGATGAAAAACTACTACCTATTTCTCACCCAAAGATATCATGTGGATTACTCATGATATATTAAAGGGGTGGTGTAATGCCCTTTTCACAAGATGTAAAATAAGTCTTTGATGTCCCCAGAGTGTGTGTGTGAAGCTTTAGCTCAAAATACCCCACAGATATTTTTATATAGCATGTTAAAGTTGTCACTTTTTAGTGACTTTCTATTGCATGTGAAAAGATGGATGCTAAAGTTTGAGCTGACTCACAAATGTACTCTTATACAACAACTTTTCCTCTTCTCAACATGGACTGCGTGTTCCTGGGGGCGGGGTTTATGTAAATTCTAGGGTTAGTGATGTTACTAACCCGAGAGGAATGTCGTGTAGTCCCAACCAGCCGTTTGTTGTAGTCCATTTCTTTAAAAGCAAATATCTCCCTTTGCTTTGAACTTTGAGTGTTGTAACTTTGCAGATGTTGTTTATGCTCAAACAGCAACATTACACACTAACTAAAGTTAGAAAAGTCAACCACCCCTTTAAGGATAATTTTATGGGGGGGGTTTTCTGGAGCGTGAAAGTTCTTAATTAACCATTTTTGTGTTCCACGGAAAAAATAACATCAAGTTTGGAATGATGTGAGGGGGGAGAAAAACATTTTTAGGTGAATTATTCTTTAATTAGAGGTCAGATCCCTCCAAACCTCTTGTCATGGGGCTTTATATTTTGTAGGCTAATGCATCTTGTCTCGCAAAACTCCCGGAGTTTGTATATTTATATGTCTGTAATTCAGTGTCTTTGTGTGTGTTTGTGATATGTGCGAGAGAGACGGACTGAAAGAGAGAGAGAGACTGCTAGCAATTGTCTGCACGTTTTCATCACTGCCATCTCGGATCAGCGTCATGCTTATCCTGTTTGTCCTGATCTTTTCACAGCCGTTTTGAGACCAGAGACAACGTCTGTCCTGCTGCATTTTCCACGCAAACTTCAGGGGCTTGACAGCAGGTTGGTGTGTGTGTGTGTGTGTGTGTGTGTGTTCAGGGTGTAAATCACTCCACTGTGCTAATCGTTACTGACACATTCTGAATTATTCACTAGCGATGATGAACACTGACATATTGAAGTCACATACGGGAATGTCGCCGCTCAATATCACAGTGAAAGAGTCGGGATAAAGACAATTGTCATCGCAATTAGAGTCAAACGAGCACTTGGTTTGTACCTCTTTGAACTCCTGGATCTGTGCTTGTTCAAACATGGAGAAGACATTTGAGTTGGCTCCTTCTGCCCGCTTCTTTGCCTTTTTGGGTGCCTGCAACAACATATTACACACAATACTTTTGACTGGTTAAACAGAAGTACACATTAGCTTGTGTCGTCTCATAAGTGCGATTTATTCCAGGAATAACTTCAAAAAGTGGAATAACTTGCTTTAACAACCCAGTGAAATGACTGACATCCCTGTTCCTGTTTCACTAAAACTCTCTACTGTTCAAAAGTTTGGGGTCACTTCAAGTTTTGGTCACACTTTAGTTTATGGTCCAATTCTCACTATTAACTATTTGCTTATTAGCATACATATTACTAAGATATTGGCTGTTTTATAAAGCACATATTAATGCCTTATTCTGCATGATCATATTCACAACCTTTAATCCTATCCAATACCTAAATGTAACCACTACCTTACTAATATTACAGTAATTGGTAGTTTATTGAGGCAAATGTCATAGTTAGTTAATAGTGAGAATTGGACCGTAATTTAAAGTGTGACCCAATTTTTTAGTTCTTATTTTGGAAAGAACTTAATACTTTAATTCAGAAAGGATTCATTTAAATTGATCAAGTGACAAAGTTACGAAAGAATAAATTACTTTTTAAAATATATTCACATAGAAACAGTTTTTAAAATTGTAATAATATTTTACAATATTAGTGTTTTTGAACAAATAAATGCAGCAGAATTTTTTTTTAAAAATCTTACAGTCCCAAAGTTTGCCAGTAAAATGGGTTGCAAATGCAGTATAATGTTGACAATTGTTTAAATGTGACCCTGGACCACAAAACCAGTCACATGGGTAATTTTTTTTAAATTTCGATTTATAAATCATCTGAAAGTTGAATAAATAAGCTTTCCGTTGATGTATGGTTTTCTTGGCTAGGAAAATATTTGGCTGAGATACAATTATTTGAACATCTGGAATCTGAGGGTGCAAAAAAATCGAAACATTGATAAATCGCCTTTAAAGTTGTACATTTATGTTCACGATTGTGCAGCATTCACTCACAAAAATACATGTTTTATTTATTTACGGTACGAAATTTACTAAAGATCTCCATGGAACATGATCTTTACTTAATATCCTAATGATTTTTGGCATAAAAGAAAAATCTCTAATTTTGACCCACACAATGTATTGCCACAAATATACCCGTGCGACATGTGACTGGTTTTGTGATCCAGGGTCACAAATGAAGACTTATGCTGAAGTCTCCCACTTCTCTGGTGCTTCTCCTCTCAACATTGTCTCAATATATGCTACTAACTCAAATGAACTGAGCTGATGATGTCCACATTCATTTTACATGGATTTCCATTTCTCTTAGGGAGTTTTAGGTGAGTTGATGTTAGATTGAAAGTTCTCCTGAGCAATGATGGAGCTAAACTGAGTAATGATGTGTTCCTCTGTGTGAGTTTGAGAAAGGAAAGGTTTGTGCCCTGCTGGATGTATAATTAGCTCAGAGAGAGAGAGAGAGGGGAGTCAGCCAGTGGATCAGATGTGGGATTACACACTGGCGCTGACTGTTGACAGCCTCATCTTTGAGCCTGTTGATAGGTAATCCCACCAAGACAGGGATTAATCGCAACTATTTACATTCCTGCCACAGAATTTGGGAAACATTGTGAGATGCGTTTCTGCTCGATGACATCGCGGCCCGACAGCTGCTCGTCGGCCTTCTGTGGATTACATCTCAACAGTTGTGCTGTGCACGAGGCCAGGGCTGAAGCATGAGACATCATGACGCTTTATTCTGAAGTATTTTCAAAGGTTTTCGCTATAAACGGCATAAATCAATAACATTTTTGCAAAACCTGGTCACAGTTACAGCCATTGTTGAGATTTCTTCTGAAACTTTAGAGATATTTGGGTCTTTTTCATAAGAGAAAAACACTGAGCGGAAATCTCCATTTGCTCACGTTTTAATCTCATGTCTAGAAGAAACAACTGAAACACTAAAGAGATCTCATTTGTGATCTAAAGCAAATGAAATGTTGACAGCCTGTCTCCTGTTTTCAATTTAAGTAATGAAAAGGTTTGTATCTATCTTTGAGAGCAGAAACAGTTTACTTTTCATTTATTTATTTGTTGAAAGTGAATTTAATAAAACATCAGAGGCGGAGGATGAGTCAGACAGATGTGAGACGCTCAGATGAATCAGACTTAAACTTTTAGTTTCAAACACAGACAGACAGAAATTAGATCTTCGTTTGGACGCATCAAGAAAATAGTGAGTTACATGTCTGAGTAAAATCTAAGACAGAATAAATTAATGAATAAATGTGTGGCAAAGCAAACTCACCATAATCGTAACCCCTTGAATTCAGGAAACAAAGCACGAGTGATTTCAGACAGGGTGGAAATGCTGATTTTATATAAGCCTATTCCCCACCTCTGACTGTCTATAAATACATCCTCCATGCTGAACAATAGACTTCAGAAGTTATGATAAGAATTCTGATTTAAGGGATTTAATCCAGCAGCCAATGGGCTTCAACACAGAACAGATGACAGTTGTTGGAGAACAGCTAGAACTTCCTTAAACCTATAGAATGTGTGATTGACAGCGGCATTTCTCTGCTTCTCATACTATTTAGGAAACAAGCATGCTAGTAGCTCAACTTTTGGATATTTAGTTGGGCAAGTGTCACTAACTTAAACAAATGATGAATAAAAGTGAAGTCTTGATGTCTTTAGGTGATTTTAGTGGATGTATGAAGTCCGAGGAACCACAGGTGTAGAGAATCACATGCACTATTATTATCATGTTATACTAATGTTGAACCATGTAAACACGAATAATAAAACATGCAGAAAGCAGGTTTAGTTGGTTGATGTTGTCAGGAGGGAGAAAGGTGACCTCTGCTTGACCTCTCACACTGAAACCCTGCAGTGTGCACTAAAAGTAGATTACTACACCTTTTTGACACCAGAAAAGACGGTTTGCCCTTCCAAAGATGATCATGTGGTCATTTACAATTGAATGGCTTTAAAAAAGGACCTATAATGTTTTTTTTTTATCTATTTTCAACTTTCTTTTGAGTGTAATGATGCTGTTTGAGCATGAAAAGGGTCTGTAAAGCACAAAGTCATTCTGTATATCAGTGTCTGAACTCCCTGAAACCCTTGAGTTTTCTTCCGGGAATGAACACTTCACTATATTCCTCATTTAAATAATTCCCGCCCAAGGCATACGCTGAATAAAGGGGCTGGGCCTTATTGAGTTAGCTAGTCGTGGATGTTTTCGGGTGCGTCTCAATCAGCTCCCTCTAGTCATGAATCAGTATATCGTGTGCATGAGTTCAGGCACTGGTAAGGGCACTAAGGTCCCTAGCTCACTTCACATTGGGACACTGACGACTCTATTTCCGGAGACATGACAACGTCCACAAGATCACTACTGGTTTTTATATGATCAACAGCAGCAATGATATCTTTCTGACATCATTTGTTTATGTTATTTAAAGTACATTATGAAAAATACTTTGCTTGTTAAACATACATGCAACAATTCAGCCGTACATAAACTATAAATGTTAGCTAGAAAATGTTCATTACCTATCTAGTGATGTGTTTATATAATTACAGGTGAAACTCGAAAAATTTGAATATCGTGCGAAAGTTATAATTTTGATCATTATGATTATGATTTTGCAGCTTTATGAAAACCCCAAATTCAAAATCTCAGAAAATTTGAATACATGAAATCAATAAAAAAAAGGATTTTAAATACAGAAATGTCAGCCCTCTGAAAAGTATAATCATGCATATGTATATAGTTAGATACACTAAATAGTTTCACCTTTAATTTGAATTACTGAAATACACAAACTTTTGCACGATATTCAATTTTTTCGAGTTTCACCGGTAAATAATGGTTTGTATTTTAAAACACATCTATTGCATTTCATTAGGATTTGGCTCACGTTATTTATGTTTCACGCTTTAGAAGGTCCAGTAAGGGAACACGGCGAGGATTGACGCTCCTGACGGATTTCATGGTGCATTGTGGGACTTTTTAGGGAGTGAACGTTTCCGTGCCCCCGGAAGGATTTCATCCTTAAAATGGCCGACTCCCTGATCAGTGCCCTGACTACTGAACTATAGGGAGCTGATTAAGATGCACCCTTCAACTCGAAGCGGCACTGTGCGGACAGATTGGTTTATGACATCAAAGTATCATGAGGGAGATTTAAAAACATACACAACCATCTCTCAAATCAGGGGTGTGTGGGGTGTGACATTTGCCCAAACTCACTGGAAGCGGTTGACTAATATAACACACTGATCCAGCCGACCAATCAGAGCACATTATGCTTGTCAGAAGGAGGGGCTTCATAGAGAGCGGAACTAAACAGAGCGTTACTGACAGACTGGGGCTGCGTTTAACTCCACTTTTAGACATACACTGGCGAACTCCCCTAAGCACTTCGCCTCGGGGGAATCCCCACTGTCATTTTGAAGTGCCATGAGACCAAATGGAGGAGGGAAATGTATTCCTAGGACAGACCCCCGACCCCCCGATTTTGACAGAGGGAGCAAGTCTACTCAACATGTACACTTCAGGCAGATTTATAGACCACAATGCAACATGATTGTAACGTCACAGCAGAAATTGTCACTACCTTAAGTTGACTGTTTTTTTATTTTGTCAGCATTTTCTTTAGTTTTTTAATATTTAATATTTAATATAAGATATTAATATATTAATAATATTAGTTTATGTTTCATTTTTAACAGCCCAAGCATACATACAGGCCTATAGAATGGTGTGCAAAACAAATTCATAAGGAAAAAAAACTGTAACTAATAAATCAGCTCCATTACAGATTCCAAGTGATCAAAATCTTAGGGTGTTTCATTAAAGGTTGTATCAGCGATTTCAGGCCCAAAAAAGGCCCAAACATAAATTATCACATTCATCTAATCTTTCGTAACGATCCGCTAGCTGCCCGCCCCATAAGCATGCCGTCAAAAAAACGTGTCTCTGTAGGCAGCCTAGGCTCTGAGATCTGCACACAAAAACAAATGGTTTAGCCAAACACTCAAAACCAAAACAAATAGTGTTCCAACCAATCACCGACAGGGGGAGGGTGTTGTGAGGTTTTGAGCCAGCTTTTTCTTCAGCTCTGGCTTCTCTGGACGTACTACATCCGCCATGTTGTCATTATCATGTGACCTATCAGCGTTGTTGTGTCGCTTCACTGCCATTCATAAATCCTCTCCTGTGGCCCATGGGATATTAAAGTGTCCATCGTATGCACAATAAGTTGGTCATCCTTTATACTATTTTATGAGTACTGTGAATTCGGACATGCTTATTTTGTCACACTCTGTGTTTTGCTTACTATAAGGGAAGTTTCGGATGCAGCCAAAGAGACACAGGGAAGTTAGCGAGGAATAAAACGCAGTCTGGGAAGAGAGGAGCAGCAACAATGTCAAATACAGTGTATGAAATGCAATGTTGAACATTCAAGCATGAAAACGTATTCTAGAGCCCAAAAACAAAAGCAATACTTTGAAAAGGGCATGATAGGTCCCCATTAAAAGCTTTCTAGTTTCCGGTCGTGAGCAGTAATGTGATGCATAATGATGCTAAATCATTCCAGCCACCTGGTGGCAATCTCGACAAGCTTCTGTTTCAAGGCCTTTTGCACTCCAGAGTGGATCAATATATCAGAGTTCAGCAGCTCTCACCGATATTCCTGGAATTATATTATTGCCAAGCTTAGTCAAACATTTATGTGTAGGCTATCTAGGCCACTGCATACACAACGTCAATGCAAACACACGAATGCACTCATTAGATGGCCAATGGCTGTATCACCTCTTTATTCAGAGGCATTTTGAGTTTAGTTTTTTATTAATGTTCATTTTTGCCATTTTTTCGTCTCAGATATTAGGCTAAACAGTAAAAAAAAAATGTTTATTTTTCCCCCCACAAAACCTCACAGCTTGCTCCGCTGCCTTCAGAGGTTCGTAAAAATCTCCCACTGTTCTGTTCTCAATAATCCGACAGTCTTTGCACCCTCAAAATGTCCGCATATTTAGATTTGAACAAAAGTAATAAGTGTTGGTGCATCAGGCTTGTATATCAGAACTGATTTAAATTTCAAATTTAACAGTGAGCCATATCAAAACAAGATATATTATTCCTTTCTTATAAAACTGACGCAGTTATTTCCCCCCCTGAAGCAATAAATAAAAAGCAAAAAACAGAAACTTTTAATAAGCACCTTTTATATTCCCCGTAGTGGCTTACAAAGTGCAAATACATTTCTACTTAAAAATAGACTTGCGTTTGGTTTTAATAGCGAAGAGGAGAATGACAGATGTGCTCACTAGTAATTGCTCGCAGTCCACAAGCCACCGGAGCAGTTAACCTCTTAAACAGTTTCATTTCAAGACATTATAATACTGATATCTGTAATCCAGAGCCTTTCAGATGCACAAGTCACACGGCCTTTTCTAAACACCAACATAATCACTTTTTGTAATCATCTGAACAAGGTTTACCAAAAGGTTGGCTGTGTTAAAAATTTCTTTAAAAAAGGAATTACAGTTTTTTTGTAAAAGAACTGCAGTTATAGTCATTATGCACAATGTGATGATGAAACTTGCTTGCAGGGAAAGGCCACTGTGTGATCTGATCTTGGCTCTGGATGCTCGTCTTTAGGTTACACCTTATTATAATGATAAAGATGTGATTTGGACAAAATGTGCTACATTTATGTCAGAATATAGTCCTCATTGGAAGGCCTATATGGTCCTGTTCCACAAGAGGGAGCACGTGTTAACGTTTGAACAGAACTGTCCATTCAGAATTTCAATAATGCATTGATCGCACAATCCCACTATAACATTTATTCTTTTTTTTTTCCCGTCTAGGAATGCATTTTTTATTCAACCGTATTCAAACACACAGAAGAGCATTTGTAAGAGAAAACACCTTTGCATTTGCACTCGTTAACAAAATCTGAATGTTGTTGATAAGTCACTAGCAAATATTCCTGGTATTTATTGAAATTCCACAAATTGCAGCTCCATGGATCTCTATCTCATAAACTAACTGCATAGACTAAACTTGCACTTTTTGTTCAAGCTTGTGCATTTTATGCTGCGTTACTAATATTTACCACATCTAACTTGTTTTGTTTATTTTTTGCAGTTTACATCATCTACTAAAAATATGTTAAAAAGCCCCTTAAGAGTTTTTAATAAGCGACAGCACATTTCATCACGCTGATCTTCGTGCCATAAACGGCACGATTCGCACTTCATTATTCACAAGGACATTATTAAAATACATATTCACTCCAAACACAAAAGCTTTCATCCATTCAGTGTTTATTCTATTCATGCGACTCTTTCATTGCAATTATAGCATGCATTACGCATTATTGACCTAAAGTTGCAAATCTCATTAAATGGGGCTCATTAATGATATGTAATGATTTCACCGTTTTACGCATCAAACATCTGGCGATGCGCATTGGTTGCTCGTTGTTCTCCTTCCACTTCCCAGACGTTATTGATCAACCCGTTACGTCAGTATTGATAACTTTACCAAACCCAAAATCAAGTGCAATCCCGGGAGCTGCACTAATGCATCTATATGCATCTATATTCTGTTCTTATCGCATCCACCGGCTCTCGCGCGCTGCGCGTCCCGTCTAGTTTTCAACAACTGTTATTTTCCTAACATTTTTTTTTCCATGTGGAGTGTAATCGTCAACGCTGTTTAACGGGGGGAATCCAGCCCATATATTTATTGTAGCCGCTCTTGAATATTGTGCTCAAGATGGCCGCCGATGTGGGATCGATGTTTCAATATTGGAAGAAATTTGATCTCCGGCGGCTTCAGGTTGGTCTTATTTCTCACCTTTTTTACACGACACGATCCTATACAGGCTAATGCACCTTGCATTTTATGCATTTTCTCTTTTGGTGACTTTAGAGGGACGGGATGGTGGTGTTGCATTGATAGTTATTAGTAATTGATCCTCTTCTGCCTTTTGTTCGGTTCAATCATTGATCAGGAGCGCGCAAGAGCAGCGGCTGCAGCCTCGCGCACACCAACGCGCTTTAACACCACATTTAACGCTATTTTAACGCTTCATACACGAGCTTTGTTGGAAACAGAAACTTTTAATGCCTTTCCGAGTTGTGGACTTTAACTTTTTATCAGCCTAATGTGTTTTATTCTAATAGAAATACGGAACGGTGACGCGCGCGCGCGCGGCTCGTTCTGTCAGTGCCGGTTTGTGATTCAACTCAGACTTTATGAAATAAAAGCTCATATATTTTAGACCTTTAATGTTGATTGTATGTATCTATCAGTCGCGTATTGACTTTATTAGTGTGCTTTAGTGATGATCACATGGAGCGTAATGAACGTCGCACCATCAGAGTTTCTGTTATAGCAAAGTTTATTATTGACGTCTTTATGTATCATGACACGACTTGATAGTAAGTATTCCTGTTATAAAATGCATATTTACTTCAATGTGCTCATGTGTTATGTTATGCCTTGTATGTATTCTTCGCCAGCTGTTAACAGTACAATTCATTAAAAGTAGAAAAAATAAGTTTTATTTTAAAGATGTAGCCTATGTTTTTACAATGGCTTTAAATTGACTTAAAAAAAATGTCAGTTAAGAACATTTACAACATATGTATTCAAACGTTCAAGATTTAACCTTGCATGTGATGTTGGTGTGGGTATAGCCTAATTCATTAACGATATGCATTGCCTGCAAATTGACTTATGATTTCAGGGTCAATGTCAAATAATGTTGTTCTAGATTATTAAAATTAAGAAATCTTTGAAAAATCTAGTTTCAAACATATGGGTCATTCTATTAGAAATGCAATGTTTATGTTCATGTTGGGTTCATATGTATTTGAAAAACTTAAAAAAAAAAAAACCATATTCTAAAAATAAATTTGTCTATTAAAGTCTATATTCTTCATACATTTTTCAAAGTTTTGCATATATATATATTTATATGAATGTATATAAAACCTTTTAATTAGACTTTTCAATAGAGGATATAGTCATGTTTTAATAAAAAATGATTTAAAAAAAATATTGACCCTTTGCTAGTATTTAGTATTTTTGTGTGCATTTTTGCACAGAAATCTTTGAAAAATCTAGTTTCAAACATATGGGTCATTCTATTAGAAATGCAATGTTTATGTTCATGTTGGGTTCATATGTATTTGAAAAACGTTAAAAAAAAATACCATATTCTAAAATAAATTTGTCTATTAATAAAGTCTATATTCTTCATACATTTTTCAAAGTTTTGCATTATATATATATTTATATGAATGTATATAAAACCTTTTAATTAGACTTTTCAATAGAGGATATAGTCATGTTTTAATAAAAAATTATTTAAAAAAAATATTGACCCTTTGCTAGTATTTAGTATTTTTGTGTGCATTTTTGCAGGAAACAATGTATCAGCCTGTCGTATTTAACCGTGCACTCCGGTTTCGTTCCGACCGCAGTGTGAACGCTCCATCCACACCGCTTGTGACGCTTCAAAACCAGAACGCTCGCTGACTGTTCGCGCTTCTCGGACTGTGTAATTGCATTCCCTGCTAATGTTTGTAAATCAGCCTCGGCCAGCGCAAGGGCACAGACTCAGCCCTATGATTGATGTTCTGTAACATAAGAAATGACAAGAGCATGCCAAGCCAAGCCGGAGAGGAATCAGATCTGTCTGTGTGTGTGTGTGTGGCCGATTGTTATTCAAGCCTTTCCAAAGAAGGGCTCCATAGGCTGTTGTTGGAGGGTCTCTCTCATTCTTTATTATTTTGAATACAGATGGACAGATCGCTCCGGGTACATCCATATTGAGGTTATCCAAACGCTGAACCTGTTCATGGACAGGGAGAGCAAACATGTTTTCACGGAGAGCTCATCTGGACAAATATCAGATGGTTATTGTCTGGATTGTGCTCAGAATATGTCTACTAGGGTGATGAATCAAAACGCTGTTCATATGAGTGTCCAGATTGAGGAGATTAAATGCTAAAGTGTAAGAATCAGTCACTGAGAAACACATTGATCGATTGCTGATCTGAATATTGAACGTTTTGATGGGGAGGAGGAGTCATGTTTCTCATATTGTCTACGGTGGCCCTATAAGAGGACAGGACAAAGGGTTTCTGTGAATTAGCTGAATATTTATTATTTTTTAAATACTGAACAAGTTGTCAGATTTCATTCAGTGTGCATGCATTCAACTCTTGACATTGTTTAATCTGCTAAATCCATCTGTCATTAGAATCAGCTGGTAAAAGTGGCTTTGACAACCGCACCAGAGTGAGCAGTGTTATTTCCCACGGATCTGCCGGGCTCCATACATGAATCACACACATTTGCACATCAGAGTTTTTCTTTGTTTGTGGAGTTAGTCTGGGTCACACCTGGTTCAGGTTATTGATGTTCTCACCTGCAGCCTGTGACAGCTCGAGTCATATTTAATGCCACATGAATGCAGCCACCAAATGCTTCCACAGCATCTTGTATTTTATTACGCGCGCACATGTGGGGGGAAGCCACAGTATATTGTGTTATTGAATCTTTTGTGGAACCATTCCACATCTAGTACGTGATTTTTAGTTGGTAGAAGCAATTTATTGAAACCTAATGCATGTGAGAAAGCAAAAATATTTGTGGATGCTTCGACTTTATGTGTAAATACTCGTTCAAAAGTTTAGGGTCAGTATGTTTTTTTTTAAAAGTAATAAAAATTTTATTCAGCAAGGATGCATTAAATTGATCAAAAGTGACAGTAAAGATATTTATAATGTTGCAAAAAATGCATCACGGTTTCCACAAGCAGCACGACTGTTTTCAATATTGACAATCAGAAATGTTTCTTGAGCATCAAATCATCATATTAGATTGATTTCTGAAGGATCATGTGACACTGAAGACTGGAGTAATGATGCTGAAAATTCAGCTTTGATCACAGGAATAAATTACAGTTTAAAACATATTCAAGTAGAAAACATTTGAAATTGTAATATTATATCACGATATTAGTGTTTTAGCTGTATTTTTGATCAAATAAATGACTGGTGAGCAGAAGAGACTTCTTTCAAAACAACATTTTGAACGTTTTGTCATTGCAATAGTCATGTCTCTTGCATTTTGCACTGATTGAGTTTAAAAATGCATTGATTAATGAGTTGCAAGACTACTAATTATGAAATTGCGCGTACTTATAAAGCTGTTTGTCTCACAAAACACCCATCTAAAAGTTATTTAGCCTCATGTTACAACAGAAGCAAAGCTATAAAATAATATTGAGAGCATTGTCAGCTTACATTTAGCCTTAGTTGTTAAGTTTGCTGTTATCTGGTACGGCTGCATATTCTGGACATGTTAACACTTTAAATATTTACAAGACATCACTGTTAACTCATTTATGAATCTAGTCAGACGCTGTTTATTGCATGCTGTGATGGTCTTTGTTATTCTCCCCTGTGGCCCCTGCGGGACGTCGTGTCTCGGGCGTCCCCCGAGGGCCCCTCACCCACTCTTGAACTTGGACTCCAGCGAGATCCCTAGACTAGGACGGGTGAAAGAGAAAAGGTGGTGGGAACAATGAGGTCTGAAGCACCTTTAACATGTCCAAAACTTCATGTGTATTAAAGCCTCAAGTTCAAACGCTTCTTCCTGGAAAATGATTTTTTTGTTGCTCTAACCCCGAGACCCCCCTGAATGAAGCGCGACTGCTTGTGTTGAGCAGCGGACGAATAAGTTTAGGAGAGGGGGGTGTCTGCGTCTGACAGCTGATTTATGACCCTCTTTGTCTGTGTTGGTCTGTAGCGGAGCATCTGGCCGTGTCAGATGATGTTTTCGCTGGGGTCTGTGGCTTATGGCTGTCGCTTTGGTTGCTCTCAAATTACATCATTTCATACAGCAGTTCCTGCATTGCCATTAATCCTCAGAGGTGTTTCGGTGATACTCCCTCATGAACAAGCCTTGTGTTTGGGTCTCATTGGGAATTGTTCATAAGAGGGAATATTTGGCAACATCTTGTCTTGACTCTTGATATAAATCATAACCGATAAGTGTCTCTCAGTGTTTTGTGGTGATATTCTCTCACTAAAATGTTAACGTGAATGGATGAACATCATGCTCGTGTTGATATGAGAAATTGTTTTGCAACAGGGTTTTTTATAGTTTTGAAATTTTCTCTACAAGTGTGTATATCTATATTATATAAGTGCTGCCAAATCGATTAAAAGTTTGTAAATATATGTTTGTTATTTATATACACAGTTTATTTATATATGTTTATGTTAGATGCGATAAATCGTGATTAATCGATTTGACAGCATGCATATATATATATATATAATTTTTTTCATGATTTTTATATCTTTGGAGAATGACTAGATTTAGTATATTATTATGTATATATGTATGTGTATATACTGTATATATATGTGTATGTATGTATGTTTACATATTTCTGCCAGCTCTCATTTTTATTTCTTTTAACTTCCTAGAAAAGGATTAGTTGCTGCTAGTTCTGTCTTTTGTCAATGATAATGACCTTATTTTGAACTGAAGATGAGAACGACGCCGAATAATGTCTCTCATTAAATCTGTCTCCTAAGTGATCGGACATGTCCTCGTAAGAACGAACGCCGGGTTCTTCTAACCTCATATAAAAGAGATGACACAGAAATAGATGGGCTACAGGTTTTGGTGACCTTGGTTTCCACTGGTCTCAGGTCACATGGCCGTTGCCGTGGTAATAATTCACACCAGCCAGATGGCATTTCCATGGGCGCTCACGGAAAGGACAGGCCAAAAGGTCCCCGCTAGTCTCTTTTAGGACAGATCTGACCAATAGGGAGCGGGCTAACAAGATCCCTGTGCAAACAGACTGTCCTCTTTTGTCCCAGAGTGCAGAGCATTGGTGACCAATATGGAAGCTGATGAAATATGCGAATTTTAACAGTTGGATTTCAGTGTCGTAACCTAAAATATAAAGCAAGGACTGTTTATTCTGTATATTTGTTCTAGTTTGTCTTTCATGTCAGTTTTAGCTGAAGAGCATTGTTTAAAAACTTTCTCCTTTCCCAGTTTAATGTGCAGAGGCTATAAGGCATCTATAACTGTGCAAATGGACACACACACACATACATCCCCAATGCATTTCAAAAATGCAATCCTGTTGTATATACGAGATAGTTGAGTAAATAATGACAGAATTTCTCTTCAAATAGTTGCTCTGTCATGACCTTAGTCGACCTGAAAGAGAAAACTGACCCTGGACAAACACTTTGGATGCGATGCGATGCGCGCTGTACTTAATTCATAATGCAACAAAGTAGGTTGACTTCATGAAGATTTCCTCTGTTTGTTTGTTCATGCAAAATAGATAGTCATGGCAGGTTTGGGGCGGTAGGAGTGTTTGGTAATCTTGTTTGGAAACCTTGGACGCTTTTCACAGACGGTTATGAGGCTTCTTCACAGATTGTAAATCTGGCAACTTTTTTTATAGTTGCATTTTTAGACAATTGAATGTCCATTCATAACACGGTGCTGCTGTGTGATTGTTTCTAACACAACAGCTGAGGGATTGATGCAAACTTGACATCTTTCTCACTTCTGACCAATGTAATCAATCTCTCAGTATTTTTTCCTCTTTTGGAAAGTCATAGAAATGCTAATGTTTATTTTGTCTTTTGCTACTGGGGAGATTGGGATCGCAAAAATTATAATTGCTGTAGTTTCCGAGCGTTCACCACTATAGTAGTTTACCCAACTATGACGACTTCAGTTTCTGAGAACCCTGGAAATGTGAAAACGAGGGACTTCAGATGATGCAAACTCTGAATCAACATGCACCAATGCAATATTTTCTATATATTGTAATCATTAGGTTCACAACTTGTTATAATAGCTTGAATGAGCTCATTGTTTCTGGCTAAAATTGGTACACAATGTTAGCTAACTGTGTCATTTGTATATGTGCATTGCTGAAATAATTGTATTGTATTGTATCTTGTATTGTATTGTAGACAATGCATATTCTGGAAATCTGCTTTGAAACGATATGTGAAAAGCGCTATACAAATAAACGTGAATTGAATTGAAAAGGGTCCATTGTGGTGCAAAAATAACACACGTCACCTTCTAGTGTAGCATCGGTCTTGTGGTTGTTTAGCTCGTTTAATTTGGGTCCAGTTTCTCAAGGGCTGTGTTTTGCATGACTTTGCATGTCATCTTTACTCCACAAAACACAACGGTAATATTGTCAAACAGTGCCATCACTCCTCAGTGTGTGTGTGTGGCCTCCTCCTGTTGCAGTTTGCTCAGAGCTTTTCCCCAACCATCACCAATTGGCCGTGAAAAAGACTCATTTCAACTCTGTACTCATTCATGTGTGTGTGTGTGTGTGTGTGTGTGTATTTCAACTCTGTACTCATTCATGTGTGTGTGTGTGTGTGGGGGGGGGGGATCAGTGTTTATTGCTGTTATTGTTGCTGTCAAATGTGCTGGATCTGGAAACGGTTTAGAGATATTCTGCAAGGCGCACGGATTTGCAGGGATAAAACGCTGTTGTCGAGAGGAAAACTCAGCAACGTTTACTAGCTGGCAGCACAACAAAACTACAGACAGTTTATGCTGCACTTACGCATGACAATAAAATATGATGCTTTAATAGATAATATACACGTGAATTAAATGATAGAATTGCTTTGTTCAGAAACTCCCACGTTCTGTCGTTATCTTCTGGAGCTCCACAATAAGATGCATCAAACTCTTTTAAAGTTAATCTTCGCCATTGTTAGAAGATCCACTACGTACATTTTGTAAGGCCCCGTTCACACCTGATATCAAGATGCGTTTTTGGACGATCGGATCAGAAGTAGACGAGGGAGACTCCTGTTTACACCTGGTGTTTTAATCCGTCTCTCTTGTTCATGTTCAATCACTTCTGTCCTGATTTCTTCGAGGGGAGGGTCTATGAGCGGCTAAATCAGATCTTTTGATCTATTGGACAAAATAAGCTTGCGTAATTTACATATAAACGTGTCCGGAGAAAACAGAAAAACATACGGAGGTTTCGTCTCTGCTCTGACAGCCACAACACCACGCCGAAGTGTGTGTTATGGTGCTTTTCCACCTCTCGTTACGGCTCACTTAAACAGTACATATCGGATGAGGTTCCAAGCGAGCCGAACCGATACTAATCAATCAATTTTGAGCACCTAGATGGTATAATCAAACATATCTTGTGGAGCGCTCTCTTAGCATGCATTTATTTGTCATTTTAACTGAAACGTAAAATTGGACTTCAAAGATTTCTTATCCTGATGCACCTTCTACATGCCATGAATGATCAGCGACTAGTCGACGTCAAGCTTAAAGGTGAACTAAGTAACTTTTTTTACCTTAACTGAACAGCTTCGGAGTCATTGGAATGGTCTAATTAGAACTACAGAACGCGACCCGATCTGGCAGTCTTACATAGCGTGGATATACCAGATAAAGGACCGCAAAGCGGTGGCATAAGTGCCTTTCACCCTGTCACGACTTGATGAACCACTGAAACGATTTTGGAAACATTATTTCTTACTAAATCCTACTTAGTGTTGCTTTAAAGTTGACTAGTCGATTTGTCTGTTAAACCCCTAGTTTTGTCTGTTAAACCCCTTTGTCTTTCTAGTGCACTTCCCATAATGTTTAGGCGTTAGGTCAGAAGGCCTTTATTACACCTTTATTTAGCATCGTCCACTTGTGATCTGATCGACTAAAACACATCTAAATACCAGTTGTAAACAGGGCTTAAGTTCAGGACTGATTTCTGAATGTGTTTCATTGATCATTTAGATGAGAACTTGCTCATTTCGGCTTTATAACAATGCAAGAAACATAACGGATTTATATGGTTTAATGGTTTTTGTGACATTTTGCTCACAGTTTGGAGTCCCGACGCATATTAATGGTGAGGGTGCATGTGCGAGGCCATTAGGCATGTGAATCGTAAAGTAATGAAATCGACTCGTATGTGTGCATGTTTGCGCTGACCGTCATTAGATAGTTTCGAAAAGCTATAGTCTGTGTCGAATTAGGCAATTATGAACTCGTATTAACCAGAGAGAGCTTCCGTCTGTGCTGGGAAACAAACATTTTCATAAGTGTGCACCCTAATGTCTCACCTTTCACACAAAAAAAGCTGCCTAGAACAATCTCTTATCCATCAGACTGGCAGAATGGAAATTCCATCTCTCTCTCTGTGAACCTTTGGCAGAGGAAACAAAGAGGAGAGAAAAGCGTCGAGAAAAAAGGCTTTTACGTGTCGGCAAATTGAGTTGTGAAGATCTCAGAGTCACGTTCCCCTCCCGCTCAGCCGACAACATTAGAGGAGAAGTGAAACTGACTCAAGATTTAAGCAGTTTAACCTTCCTCTGTAGAATTAGCGCTCGAGACTCAAAGCGGATACTTCAGCGTGCGGAGAGGAAGATAAACCGGTTTTTGCTCGACGCCGGGTGCCTATTCACCGAGCGAGAGAGCCGGTCTGTCATAAAACAGCCCCTTAATCGCTGTGACCCTCCTAGGGCTCGATTTTCATACCTGTCCACACTTATTTTCCCCCATTCTCCTGCACTGCTCCCTGGATTAACCCTTTGTGCACGTGCTTTGATAGTTGCTACATTGGTGGCTTAAATCTTTAACTACACAAAGCCAATGTCTCACTAGGACTGTGTTGGATGAGTGTGTCTTAACCTGAAGTTATTAACGTTTGGCCAGTTTGTTTACTCTTTGGACAAGTGAGACTCTACCTAGCAACCTCCCACTATACCTTAGTAACCGCTTAGCAGCGCCCATAATAGATTAAATCATTTCTGCGGGTTTTGCATTGAGCAGTCTGATTCGTTTTGTCGAATTGGTTCATTTGAACACTCAAATAGGGCATTACATGAGCGGACAGCCATTTGTAATGGTGTCCAAAACGATAGTGGACGTTATCTAGTGCACTCATTCAATCACAAATTGCACCGCAATAACGAGTGTACAACTGATATTGATAACAAGTGAACTGTATTAGTGGACTAACTAACGTAGGGAAGAGTGATTAAGGGTTTAGGAGGCGATTTTAGATTCAGCCTTTGTTTCAGTGAATCAGTTCTTTTAAATGATATTATTTTTTTTTATAAAATTGCTGATTATTCCTGTTTATTTTAGGTTACCTTTTTTATTTGGGTATTAGGGTGTCATATTCTGTTATTTTTATTGTTCTAAACATTAAAAAAAGTGTTAAAAACATAATATTCTTAAGAATCTTGTTGCTGATAACAATATATTCAAAACGCTTTGTATTAGTATGTTGTTAGTATGCAGAAGTATTAAAATTCAACATATTTGTGAATCGTTTCAATGTAATCGTAAATATGAATCAGTAGAATGTTCAAAAATACTGATTCTTTGGAATTGGAATCAAAAGAATGACTCAATTCCCACATTTTACATTACATTTTTGTATAAAATAACTGATTATTCCTGCTTATATGAGGTTGTTTTTTATTTAGGTTGTAGGTTATTCCATTTTCTGTTGTTTATTAATCAGAATTATAAAATATATTCTTATAAATTATGTTGTTGTTCTTGTTAACAATATTTTCGAAACCCCTAATCCTAAGTATTAAACTTCAGCATGTTTTGCAAATCAGCTGAACTGGATCATTAAAAAGAATAAGCTCAGCAGAACGATTTATTTGTGAATTGGCCATCACTCGACACTGCATGAATTAGTCATAAGCGCCACACGTAAGGAGATTTGCATCTCCGCTGACCCTCACGCGTGTGTTTGAGGCGCGCTCGGCACCACACACACACACACACGGCTAAACTGTGACAGACACTTCCGGTTTAAGCCGGTTCCTCCCCTAAATCCTTAACGACGTCCCAAAAGCACCGATCCTCAATTTTTCCCCCATCGATCCGTGCTGGAGTCTGATAGTTCGTCATGGCAATGAATCTCTGCATTTTCATATTAATACCCGTTGCGCTCACTCTCGGGGACGGCGATGGTCTCGGCACTTCAGTAAATAATGAGGTTTTAACAAAACTTCGGGGAGACATTAGTCTACCACCGCACCAGCGAGGTAAAGTCCGGCTAAACCCGATAGCGGCCCGATAAACCAGATTGTGTGAGAGAGAGAGAGAGAGAGAGAGAGCTAATGGCTCATCTGTTGGAGTATATAGCTGTGTCTTCTTCTCCCTGCTGGCAGCCGAAGCCAGAGCGAGTGAGGCCATATTGAGCTGTGTACCTGTACGCCGGCCCTCTTTATTTGTTTTGACTGTCTGATGGCAGATGTATTGAGCAACGGCCTTTCTTGTTCATTTTACAGAGGCCTTATTGAATCCCCTCCATTCTTCTTCTTCTGCTCTCTCTCTGTGCCGCTTTTATATCAACCAGTTCTTCAGTCACCATAATTCAGCTCTCTATTGTCCATTCTGCCCTTCAGGGATAAGGAGACCCCCATGATTGTGTGTGTGTGTGGTGTGTGTGTGTGTGTGTTTGTGTGCAAGCGCCTGCACGTGTAATGTGTTTTTTCACCCTTCCCACCCAGTAAAAATCCCTGTATCATGCAAACACAATATAGTTCACAACAGCACCAATCAAGTATAAAAATGACCTTTTAATAGTGATGATTTCCCTTGCTAAACACTAGTGTTCATACTTTGGGTTAGGGTTTTGGTGTGCTTTGTGATCAGTCTTACGAATTTCACTTGCTGGATGAGAAATCCGGTGAAAAATAAAAACCCTCAGATGGACATTGAAGGACCCGATCCATATCTAGAAGATCACAGATATTTGAGGTTGCAGGACTGTTTTCACACCAGACCAATAAGAAATCACCTAGCAACCACCCTGAATACCTTGGTAACCGCATAGCAACGCCTTGGCAATGTGCCAGAAGAGATAATGGGCCAGATTTACTAAACAGGGCAAATTTTAAAGAACACAGACGCAGCCGGATCATTTCCATAATGACCAACACAATCCACCAAGATCAGCGTCTGGTTTATGACATGCTTTTTTTGGTTTGTAAATAATGATGCAAATACCAATAACTTGACTAGCACAAACCTTAGTAAATCACCTTTGCATGATTCATTGAAATACTCTCCTCTCATAAATTCTGCATCTAAAAAAGGGAAACTCCTACATATGCAATAAGGTCAGCCGTCAAAATAACCCCGTCCACGCCTTTTCAGCGCTGTGTGTCTTTAGTAAATCCTGACAGTCGTTTTCTAACGCCAAAAGAGCTTGAGCTTGAGTTGCATAAGACAGAATCTATTATAAAGACACTTAAGTCTTGATTATTGAATTATTTCACCTTTGTATCATTGTGTCCACAAAAATATGAAGCAGCACAACTGTTTTCAACACTGATAATAATCAGAAATGTCTTTCTTGAGCTGCATATCATGTGACACTGAAGACTGGAGTAATGATGCTGAAAATTCAGCTTTGATCTCAGGAATAAATACATTTTAAAATATATTCACATTAAAAACAGTTGTTTTAAATTGTAATATTTCACAAAATTTCTGTTTTACTGCATGCTTGATTAAATAAATGCAGCCTTAGTGAGCAGAAGAAACATCTTTCATAATAATAATAATTCAACATTTAACAACTTTTGAACGGTAGTTTAAATGGCAAATGTTCAACATCACAGTATAAATCAAAGCACCATGGCATGTGCTAAAGTAATTTTTATAAAGAAAATCACATTTCTTGCATGTTTGGTAGCTTGGTGTGCTCATTAAATTTGCATGCAATGCGTGTTCTTCCATGCTAAGCAAATCTAAATGCAGTTTTTCCGTAGTCTGTCGCCTATTTTGAATTGTCACTTCTAGTGTTTACATAACGGCCTCAGAGAGAAATGGAGAAAATCAGCTCTGACTGGAACCAGTGGGACGCCTCAACACGCCAAAGGGCAGTTTAGATACAGTCACACAGGGCCACACACACACACACACACACACACACACACACACGTACACACCGCAGACCAAACGCTCTCAGAGATCCTTTTCCTTAGCCTGCCTTCAGTTCTCTTATTGAGTAATTAGTTATAATGTATGAATGCAGGTTTAACAAACTAACCACCAAATATTATCTTCTTTGTGTCTTTCTTCTTCAGCACAGTTTTCGTGAAGCACATCGCAAGAAACACGAAGTTGATGTGGATTACAAATGTGATCTTTGATGATAGTGACGTTATTATGCGCACTTTTCCAATGTAATTTGGATTTGGGAAGTTATCCGGAGTCGCCCAGGAGCTCTTTGACGGATGATGGAGTCGTTTTTCATTCCGGGATGATTTTGATCAGTGCGCCGGTGAATAGATTGTGCTGGATGACACCGTGATCATCTCCGCCGGTTTATTAAGGAGCTCCAGGCAGTTGTTCTTCCTTTCCAAATCTGGAAGCATTTCCTGAACTCTTTAATATGAATTTACGCGGCGGGGGGGGTCATGACAACAGTGGTCCCGGGGCCCCCAGTAAAGACCGTTTTTGGGGCATTTCTGAATGTAGTAATTAAAAAATAAAGACTAAAAAAGAACAAAGCATCGAATTGAATCGTTCCCGTTCAGTTCCCCTTGTTAGTAGCTTACTGCATTCCCCCTCTATCCCCCTCTCTCGCTCTCTCCAGATGAATTTTATGTTTTTTCTTCTCGCTTTCTCTCCGTGGTTTTCCCCAGACAGGTTCCACAGTGTTTTAGAGGGGATGGATTTAATTGCTCTGTGGGGATTGGTTGGCGGTGCTGGGCCCGGCTGTTTAATTAGTGTACCCTGCCGGGATTGGTTTAATGCTTCGTGATCTTGAAATTGTCTGATTGTTCAGCCCTCTAGGGACCCCCTCTCTTTCTCTTCTTCCTCTCTCTCTCTCTCTCTCTCGATTCGTTCTCCGTCTCCGTGCCCCTATCGAGAGCAGCAGGTTTTGCTAAACGCTGCTGCAGGCCTCGCTGGAGAGGGCATGAGGCGACCGCTTTCCCTCGGGCCGAACCGAAGGGGTGTAAATGTGAGATGAGGGTCGTTATGACGGGTTCTTGCTCTCCAGAAACTGCTCTGATCCGTCCATGGAAACACCATGTTCCCTTTAAAGGCCTCTCTCTGTACTTGTAGGTATTCCTACTTGATCGCAGTAGCCGTTGTACTTGCTTTTGAAGTTAAACAAGAGATTGTCTTATTATATGGAGAGATGAGAGGGTCTGTATCTCCGACCATTGGAGAAAGTGTAACGGCTAACTTTGATCACGTGAGGCATCTCAGCCTATCGTGTAATGGCTTTAAGTGTAATCGTGTAAAGTTTTCTGACAGTCAGTTACAGTTTACGTCAACCAGTTTCTTGTGGATTAGCACGTTGGTCTGGTGAATAAATGTTCTGTATTTGGTGTTATATCGCTAGTTAACGTACCGTAGGATTGCATTATTTGTGGTATGTGCTTTACTGTGGGAAAAAAGAGAGCGCGTATATCTATCTCTATTAGCTGCAAATTACTCGTCACTGCAGGGCGCATGAACTACATTTAAGAGTCCACTAAAAATTAATTGTAATTTAATAGATATTTAATTCATTAAAATTAAATGCATTTTTTTTTTACCATCATTCATTAAAAAGCGTTATATTATCATCATTAGGCAAACAGCAGTCATAAATCATTACAATACAAGACTAACCTGGCAGCGATAGAAAGAACACATTTTTAACACATTTTATTTTATTTTAATTAAACAACATACAATATGACACAATTAATTTTCTCTTTATTCATTAAAATGCATAATATCAGCGTCATATACATACATGCAGAAATAGTAGTCATTGTAATTCAAGTCTTATCATAACTGGTAAAACCTGGAAAGCCAAAGAAAAAAATATCGGAATTTTTGACTTTCTGCAAAAAAAGCAGGTTCTTTGGATTTACTATTTATATGTTCGTGTTTGAGTAAAATGGACATTTTAGTTTTATTCTATAAATTACTGACAACATTTCTTCCCATCTTTAAATAGAAATATTGTCATTTAGAGCATTTATTTGCAGAAAATGACTGGTCAAAATTACAAAAAAAAGATGCCATGTTTTCAGACCTCGAACAATTCAAAGAAAACTCTCTTATATTAATTTTTAAATGATACAGTACTAATATTTTAACTGAAGAGGTCAGAAAGCAATATTTGGCGGAATAACCCTGATTTCCAATCACAGGTCTGGAGATTGTGACGGCCATGAGAGGATCTGAACTACTGATTTCTGAACTCTTCTGAAGTTAAAACATTAGTGTTGCGTGTTTAATATAAATATATAACATTTTTCTTTGAATTATTCCAGGTCGGAAACCATGGTCAATGACTACTTGTCATTTTCTGCAAATAAATGCTCTAAATGACATTGTTTTACTTGAAATTTGGAAGAAATGTTGTCAGTAGTTTCTAGAGTAAAACAAAAATGTTCATTTTACTCAAATGTACATATAACTGGTTTTGTATGAGAACGTGTACTGTTTGAGACTTTGTTTGTATACTACTGTGTGACGTGTTTGCATTGCATATGGTTTCACACATTGGTTTCATAAACGCAAGCAAAGTGAATTCATGTAAATTGTTTGCAAAACTTTAAAGGGATGGTTCCCCCCAAAATTGTCATGATTTTCTCACTCTCATGTTCAGTGTTGTGCGGGACCCCATTAAAGCGTAACTCTCGCCAAAATGCAACCTAGGGTCTTTTTGTTAATCTGAGGCGAACTTTCGTATAAAAGCATGATTAGGAAGGAAACGGCACTTTTAAGTTTGACCGTATTTTCGTTTTCGGTCAAATTGCCTTTTGAATGGGAGTGCTAGGGGCAAGACTATGATAGCATCAAAATCGCTATTTTTAAAACACTAAGAAGGCTCGACACAACATGAAACTTTGCTCGAAGAATCACCAGGGGCTCTACACATGAACTCCAGCATTGAGAACATTGTTTGTGTACACAGAGTTTACTAAAAAGTAGGGCTGGGAATCGATTAAAAAAATTTAACTAATTATTTCACAATTTGCTGTAATTAATTGCAATTAATTGCATTTCCCCCAAGCTTGTAATCATCAATATTTAAACTTAGAATCAACTAATTAAATTAAACACAGGGAAAAAAAGGAAGAGAAAATAGCCCTATATTAAAATAATATTAAACATCAATATATTAATATATTATTCTTTTTCAATAATCAATCAACATAATCAATTTAACAGATTTTTTTAATATTTAATTTTTTTACTAATTATCAAAATAAAATATAGTCCTACAAAGCTATTATTACCAGAGCATGTGATCGTCAGAGCAGGTACATTTACCATTGTTGCCCAGCATGACTATACCAGCTCAGTAGGGCTATTGCAAACAGAAGTCTACTACTGAGAAATTTCAAGTTATTTGAGCGGACTTTGCCTTTCCAGTGCGTGATCGGTACATGATTGGAGCATTTGGGCTGTTAACGACAGAGCAGAACGCACAGCGCAAACACAGAGCGGAACATTGAACAGAGAGTGAAGCGTGCTGACACACACACACACGGAACGGGAGCGCGGCGCACATACGGAGTGGAAAGACCCGCTCGTGAAAGCTGCACGAGAATGAAACCTGATCGCCAAACACGGAGGGGCGGGACGGCATATTTTCCATAGACAGTAAAAAAAATGGACACAGCGACCCCAGTGACTTCAACAGAGAAAAGTTCGTACCGCTTTCTCCTTTCCACAAGCGCTTGCTCGCTCTTCCGTGGCGTCCGTCGTTGCTATGCAACCATGAACAGAGGCGCGCCGCGTCGCTTCTATTATGAGCGCGCTTGCCACGCGCCCACATTTGAAATATTTGCATGTGAACGTGAATGTGAACGGCCCCTTATGGCAACGTGACATTAGCCTAATCAAAAATATTTCCATTTGCTCTTTCCTTGTCAACAAGTGGATTCAGAGCCATCACATTAGCAGCGCCTTGTTCAAAATCTTTCTTTTTAGTAAACTCTGTGTACACAAACAATGTTCTCAATGCTCAAGTTCATGTGTAGAGCCCCTGGTGATACTTTGAGCGAAGTTTCATGTTGTGGCGAGCCTTCTTAGTGTTTTAAAAATGCAATTTTGATGCTATCATAGTCTGCCCCAAGCACTCCCATTCAAAAGGCAATTTGACCGAAAACGAAAATACGGTCAAACTTAAAAGTGGCGTTTCCATTCTAATCATGCTTTTAAATGAAACTTTCCCTCGGGTAGATTAACAAAAAGACCCTAGGTTGCATTTTGGTGAGAGTTACGCTTTAACTTTAATTACATGGTCAAATTAAATATCATCTTTCTTTTGAGTCCCACAGACGAAAAGAAAGTTATACAGGTTTGGAACGACATGAGAATGAATAAATGGCACAATTTTCATTTTCTGCTGAACTAAATTGTCACACTGAATTGCATGCAACAGTTTTTAAGAGTAAGAATGGTTTTATGAACAACTTGCACAATTTGTTCTGCCCATCTTTCTTGAATAAGGCATACTATTATCAAATAAATAGTGGAAAAGTATATACTGCACAGTATTTGCTCTCTCATGTTGTCTTTAGCTATTACTCTGTCATTGCTACTGCTCTTCCGCAAGTCATATTACAGTGGCTGTGATGCAGGGCTTTTAGTCACAGATGCAGAGCGATGAGCTTGATACTTGTGTGCACTTGGCTTTAAGAATGTAAGTGTAGTTTTGTTGATGCACAGCGGCGCGTCACAGAATTGTTCACCCATTATCTGTCAGGTTTCAGTGCATCTAATGTGATACCTGCACAGGTTTGGTTATTGTGCAGAGATGACCGATGTTAGTGCAACAGATGACTGTATCACACTTTGTAAAATAAGAAAATCAATGAGGAGAAAATCAATTTGGTGAAAATACAATTTGCCTTCCAAAAGCATGACTGGATGGATGTGTTGGTAAAGCTAAAGCCCGCTGCTAACTCAATCATCTTACTCCGAGCTCAAACATTTTAATGGTTTGTTTTGAATTTTTTCTGTATCTTTCTTTCAAAAGGGAACAGTTTTTGTGCTGATGGTGTTATGCTGTTTATTTAATGACAGGTTATTTTCAATAGAATATAAACTATTATTTTGGTTTGTGGCAGCATCTATATGTGGGAAATCTGTGGCGCTATAAATCAATGTCATTTCAGTTTAACTGTTCAAAGTATCTGCTCCTAAAGCTGGCGGTCTGTAAATACAGGGTCTCTCTGTATGGTTTCTAGCACTGAGATGGAAATGATCAAAGCACCATATGAAGCATCTTTGGTTGTGATAGACTCCTGACCTGTGCATTAATCCCAGAATGCTCTTCTGGGGAGTCGCTTCCCAGCTGTTCCACTGCAATCCCTTTGAAGTATAGTCCGTTGATTATTATATTCAACAAACCCAGTGTATAATAACTGTTGCTTAGAGTGACGTTCATCCTCCATATAGGGTTTAGCTGAAAGTAGCGTTTTGCAACTCCTGCTTACCCGTTTTCCACTGGTGCTGTATCCCAGTCTGACCCCATTCCACAGTTCTGGGCTGGAAAATTGTCTTTGCCACGGGATCTTAATCCTGTTGGTCTTGAACCACTAACACCAGTGGCTGGGATAATGTCTTCACCAATACATTTTCCAAATCAACAACACTGGTACTATTACAATCCATCTACACTTGATTCACCAGATGTGATGATGCTCATTCATTTGATGTACATATAATTCATTTTCTACTGCAAAGCCATCCATCCACCCA
>FLSR01004888.1:5464988-5476300 GCA_900092035.1 Leuciscus waleckii | reverse complement strand
AATTAAATAAAATGCAGTAACCAATTATTTGGAGCAAACTGTCATCACTCATATGTGCGTAAGAGTGCTCTGGAGTGTGAGTGCTCTTAGCTAAGAACAAATCCAAGATAAGAAATCATTAGTGAATGTCAGAATCTTCGTAAAAAGTGCGTAAGTGGAGTTTAAGAACACATTTCTTCATCAGAACGGTTGGTGAATGAGGCCCAGTGTTCTCACCATTCCTGTTTTTTCCCGTTTTCATGTTTGTATGTAAATTGCATGAGCTTATTTCGTCCATTAGATCGTAAGATCTGAAAAAGCCCATACATTTACACACTCATAGACCCTCCCCTCAAAGAAATCAAGACAAAACTGGTTGAAATGACAAGAGATGGATTAAAACACCGGCTGTAAATGGGTATGAGTCTCCCTCGTCTACTTGTGATCCGATCGACCAAAACGCATCTTAACACCAGGAGTGAACAGGGTCTTAGTGCATATAGTTGCTTAGTATAGCTAAGTTTCATTCTCATGCCTTTTATTTTTTACCACATGAGCACTTGTAAACACCAGCACACAAAAGACTGAGTGGCAGATGACTGTTCACCGTCATTTTGAGTCTTCTTAATACGTGGCCTTTCAAAATGTTATCAATAAAACCTTGCGTAATGTTTTCAGTGGGAAGCAGCGTAGGGAGGGGACCTGATATTATCCGAGGTGAAACATGTTAGTCTGTGATATTATCGGTTAATTGGTAGCCCACTGCTGAGATGATAGGAAAAGCTTACGCAATGCTTTCAGAATGTTACTACTCGCCGCAATTGCACACTTGAGGTTTGGTCAACGGGATCACCAAGGAGATTGTCTCATGACAACACAATTGTTGCCAACCGCTACCACCCCCTCCTTCCCGCTTTTTCCTG
The DNA here is from genome assembly GCA_900092035.1 of Leuciscus waleckii. Lineage (NCBI taxonomy): Eukaryota > Metazoa > Chordata > Actinopteri > Cypriniformes > Leuciscidae > Leuciscus > Leuciscus waleckii. The sequence goes on along the minus strand of FLSR01004888.1, from coordinate 5,475,398 downwards.
GAAGAATGATTACTAAACAGGTTGTGCTGGTGCTGATGGTGCAGTAACTGTGTGTGTAATGGCACAGGTTGAGTGTTGAGTGGCGGACGACGAGGGTCTAATCACAGGATGTTGTGTTGGAGAGGCTTTTTTGACTCTTTGGGGGTTTAACAGATTAGAAGCAGGTTTATGAATTCAGAACGGTTACCGGGAACATGTAGTACGTGGACACCCAGAAATTGTTGTGGTAGATGATGAACGTGGTTCAGCAGGAGAAAGACTGATACGGGTTTCCTGCAGAATATCATACTTTGATTTTTAGTGGATAGTTGAGCTGAGCTGGATATTTACATGGACGATCTACTACTTTTAACCATTACGTTTAAGTCAAGAATAAGAGACGTTTTATACATGCAACGTCAGAACATTTCATAAAAGACCTTGAAAAGTTAAAATGCCTTTAATATTTAATCATAATTAGAGAGTTAGTCTCTGACTAGTTAACAATTTACTTTGAAATAACATTTCGTCGGTATTCTCACATGAGTTGAAGTATAATTTTTTATGTCTAAATCTTTTTTTTTCAAATGCAATTAAATGGCATGCCTTCTTAATTGAAGTTACTAAAACAAAGACTTTGATTCTATGCATAAAAAAAACACTATTACATTGAATCGCATATTGAATATGCATACATTTATATATAACTGAAGGGTTTATGAGCTCCCAACATGCATTGCAGCATGAGTAAACTATAACAAAGGCTTTTTTTAGTTTGCTTGCATATCATTTTCATCATTGTTAGTTGTATGTCGATGTCAAGAGCCCTTTTTATTACATGTAATGGTGTGTTGTTGATTGTCATCATTAAGTTTGTGTGTCTATTTGAAACTATTGCACAAAATGTCTTCGCTTTGCAAGGCGTTATCTTCTATAGATGCAAATATTACATAAAATGTATTTAAGTGCTTTAACTACCATTCAAAAGTTTGGGGTTAGTAATTGTTTTTAAAGAAACAAATACTTTTATGCGTTATTTTATTGAATTGATAACATTCATCTTATCGCACTTGAGTTTATAGTAGTTGCCTGTATCTCTATATATCTCTCCAGTCTTCCTCTGTTGTTTGGGAAGATTGATCTGTATTCTTACTCACCATGGATGGAAATGTAAATTTTAGGCATTTATTAATGTAAGATGCGGCCCTTCTGCCCTCAAGACGTAATATTGTACACTATCGCTCTTAATATGTGAGCGTCTTGATCATTTTTTGGCATCACTATGCACACGTTGTTTGTTGAGAGGAAATGTGACGAGAGGAAACATCACGTTAGTGCTTAAAGCATAATAATCCTAGTGTGTGTGTGTGTGTCGTGGGAAGCGCTGGTGTTCCCAGCCCTCCTGTCTCACCCGCAGCTGCCTCTCGGACAAAGGCCAAGAGCGCCGGCCGTCTAGACGCGTGGCATCATTAACCCGCGCTGACCCTCGCTACCTCGCTGATGAGCTCGTCCTCACACCAGTGGCTCGGTCCTGACGGCTCAAACGGCTCCCTTCCCTCCACTGACCGTTCTTTTGGGGCCCTGGATGGTCCATTAAGAGTAGTGGCTTGCATAAATTGAGGTGAGGTGGTCACAGAGTCTCCTGAATAATTCAAGACGTCTGGGCTGTGGTCTGGCTGAGGCCTTGAGGGAGTGTGTGTGTGTGTGTGTGTGTGTGTTTGCGTGGCGGATCAGGGGTTAATAACAGGTCTGCAACCCTTGTGTCAGCAGCTGTGCCCTCCTCATATGAAAGAATCCTGTTCTGTTGATTAGATTTTTCCTTCCCACACAGACGGGATAAGATGTCCTTTAGGTTAAATGATCTCATGTTTTGTAAGTGATGATAGTGATCATTGGATTTAAATAGAAACATGATCTGTCCTGTTTATAAGCTATTTTAACTATAGTGAGATCTGGAGCACTAGCTGGTGTTTAACAGGTTTTACTAGTGAGGACATTTTTTGAATAGTGAAGGACATTCTGGACGTCATAAACAGTAGCAGTCTTTACTTCACCTGTTTCACTTCAACATTTCTCTGAATGATGTCTTATATTCCCTCTGCCATTGAGTCTTAATAAAGAACAGCGCTGCTAGGATCCTGATGATCCTGATATCACCCTCATCCTCAAATCACTCCACTGGCTCCCTGTCTCACTCACACACAGTGTCTTTATGGTCTTAAACTCACCTTTTTAGAAGAGTTTTTGGATGATTTTTATTTTTATTTTGGTTGTTTCTAAATTGTAGCACTTTGGGTTTTTGCTTAAATATAAAGCGCGTTACAAATAAAATGTATTATTATTATTATTATTAATACATTTAATTTTTTAATTTTACTGTATTATTGCAATAGTGTAATATGTATTGATTAGTTATATTTTGTTTCAATAATAAACTAATTATTATCGTTATTATTATTTTATTCTACAGTGCATTATTGCAATAGTAATATATTTATTGATTTAATTTAAAATAAACAAATATGTATTATTATTATCATTATTAATTAAATAATATATAAATAAAAATGTGTATATTACATTATTGCAATAATACATTTGATTTGTTTAATTTTATAATTAAATAAAAATAAAAAGTATTACTTTTAAATACACTTTTTATTGTACAGTACATTTATTATTGCTAGAGTATGGAGATATATATTTTATATTTAAATGATAATAAAACAAACGTATCGTCGCTGATATCTCCGCTGACACCTCATATCTCCAAAAACGCTACTTTTCAGGAAATGGAAAAAACACTTTATTTTTTAAACAATTAAACACTGCATTGTCAAAGTTGATATTGTGGCTTTATATAAGGTCAGACACTTGCACGAGTCGTTATATTACTAACATTTTACAAAAACCAAGCTTAAATAGAGTTTTTGGCCAGCGAATTTCAGAGAATTTAGGACATATGTGTTTTGACCATCATTAGAGGTAATTGCGCTACTATAGTGTTTCTTAAGTTTAATAAAACTGTACTTATTCAGAGAACCAGTTCTTTATTTACCTTTGCACTGCAAAACAAGCAGAGACATCATTCCTGATGGAGGAGGGGGCGGAGTTATGAGGTTTGACTGACAGTTTGAGGATCCAATGGAAATACACGGTTTAGTCACAAGCTCTTTTTAATACTTTTCATTGGCAAAAGCAAAGACAGATGTGTAGGGTTACCAACAGTAATGATTTATAGAAAAAAAAGAGTAGATATGGAGATACAAGGTTTCTGCCCGACAGCAACAATGTTATTAAAACAGGTTTTCCTTTTATTTTCTCTTTTTTTTGCTTTTCTTTTTTTGTCCTAAGCTGATCACATGCCTGGGAGTGTTTTATGCTGTGCATATCCACAAACAACATTTGAGAGCTTTTCAGCCAATAGCAGTTTAAATGTTGGTCTGTTCCTACGCAAAGCTTTTGTACAGCTTCCGAAGACTTATAAGAGTCAATATTGTGCATTATTTCTATATAAAAGACACAATGCTGGCTGGTTATGTGCTTGTGAGTGCTGTTGTCTTTAATAGCAAGATGTTCTGAAGGTATTGGGAACCGGATGCATATTGACTAGCTGCATAATACATTTGGGTATTTTGTGATGTGTGAAAATGTCAAACATCTTGTTCTTGTACCTTGTTGGTTTGGGTTCTGTGTTAGTCCAGCACAGCCGCTCAGGCTCCTGAAAGCTCACATTTCGGACCACACATAAAAACATGTTCATAGCCGTGTCGGAACAAAGAGACAATAGCTGGCCTTGCTTTTAAGATACTTTTATGGTGTCACATGGGAAAATGTTTGTGCGTGTGTGTGTTTATATGCGTGTGTGTGGTGTGTAGCCGGTAGTTGCTTTTTATAAGCCGTTTTGTTGTGTTTAACCGGTAAACCCCCCCCCCCGTCTCATTCCCTTATTATAGAGCTCTGGAGGCCAGGCTAGCTTTTGAATTCCACACTGATTGCTTGCCTATAGCAAATAAGCTCTCCGCACTTCTTCTTTAGAACTTCCCCCTCTTGTGAAAGTGTCCTACTTTTAACATCGCAGCGCAATAAATCAGTCTACTATCCTCCCCGTGCACAGAGCAATAATAAATACGTCCCCTCAACTGTGATTTTTACAGTGTTTTGAAATTGGGAGCAACTGCGCAATACTTGCCGCTAATAGGAAGTGCAGTTTTTCTCATTGACAGACATGATGTAACGTGACGGCGGTGTGATGAACAGGAGTCGTCCGTGTTGGGACTCCAGGATGGAGTTTGTTGGGAGTTCAGAACAGTTAAGTTCGGATTCTTTGATAGTTTTGGAGTGGCTTGACTTGAAACAGCCAATCAGAATGAAGATAGAAAGTGAGCTTACGAAGGAGAGGATGACCCTTCTGTAGGTCACCTGTCCTCACCTGTGACACACTACTAGCTTTGTTGGCTCGTTTGTTTATTTATTTATTTATTTATTTATTTATTTGGTTATAAATATTGCATGTTTATATATGTATAAATATATTTTTAAATATGTTTTATTTAATGTATTCATTTATAAATGTATTATTTTAATACATTTTATATTTCATTAATATGTAGGCCTAATCATTTTTTTTAGTACATGTATTTTTATTAATACATTTTATTTATAAATATTTACATATTTATTCTCATTTATATTTTATATTAATGCATTTATGTATAAATACATTTATTTTTATTTATTAATGCATTTATTTATTTATTTTACCATAATAAATAAATAAATTCATCAATAATATTATTTTTCATTCATCATTTTTCAAATGAATTATTTTGCAGAATATCCTGAGTGATTATTTCCATGCAATGAACGTGAAGGGCAACGGGGGCTGTCAAGTTCCAAAAATTACCAAATAATTTTGCGCTATGTGTCTTCTGAAGACATATACTAGACGTATAATATGCTTTGTGTGAGAAATTGTATTCACTGAAAATATTTCCTATCCACCATGAGCTCATATGCATAGATTCCAATTAGATGCTTTAAGATGCACCAGATTTGACACGATTGACACAAAATGTCAGTTATCAGTTACAAAACTATGAATGTAGCAAAATGTATTTGTTTATTTTTTGCTTAAATCATCAACCCTTTAAATCATGGCATCTGGTTGGGAAAAACCCTCACTGGATAGTAATAATAATAATAATGCACTTGCTCTAGAGACGTTGCGTTGTGGTGCTCATGCTGTCAGTGTAGATTTGAATCTGGCTTGTGATGTGCTCTAATTCAATTTCCACCAAACCCTAATAATTCTCAGTCTCCACTCTGTTGCTCTTAATAAATTGGAACGAGATACTTAGACATTAGCATTAGCATTTCGTCCTGTTGTATTCCTCAAAAACACTCAAACTCTGCTCTGTTTGATATGCACTGCAGTCATTCAGGGAGTCGTTTCAGACCAGCGCAAACAAATCAGCAGCGTTTATTATCTCGCAGAGACGAGTGAGAGTCTATCGTGAGTGTACGGTGAGGTTTCGGCGGCCCCTGGCCCCTGGCGGTCCCGCACTGCAGGCCTGAAGCGGCTCGTTTCCTGATTGACTCCTCGTTCCTTGATGTTGCATCATGTTAAAAAAGATAAAGGCAAGCAAACAAAGGGTTGAAAGTTTTTTTTTTTATACATATATTAAATGCACAAGTCTGCCGTGCACAGTGAGTCATACACCCAAGTTCTTGAAATATTTGTCTTCATTTGTTCAGTGGCTGGAAGGGTATGATTGCATCTCAGTTGAAGGACATGTCCCGTCCCTGTGCATGAAATCTAAGTGAGAGAATGGGAAGTATTCAGACTTAACATACTTTAGTCAATCGCTCTATTGAATGAATAGTTCAACCAAATGTAATTTCTGTCATTCTGTACTCGCACTCGTGCTACTTCATGTCATTTACAAAAAGCCGCTCGTTGGAAAAAGTGTGAATGTTGATTACAGAAGATGTTCAGCTCCAAAAAGGACTCAAAACGCTATAAAAAATGTCCATGCACTCACTCTATTGAAATGCTGTGCATTTATGATCAGTACAATCAGAATTTAAAGAATTCCCCTTTCAGTTCATGAGTGCGAATTTGAAATAAATTGACCTCAACATAAGCTGAATTTCTTTTGGGAATACATGAGGTGAAAATTCCAATTGAGAGAAATTATGTAAGGCAACAGAATTCTAGGAAATGAAATGTTCTTCCACCCTGGGCCATAAATATATTGAATAAAATGTAGAAATTTCTATAATTTATGTGTGATTTCAAAAAGATCACTCTATCTGTTTTTGTAAGGTCTATAAAACTATTTTAGACTACTTTTACATATTCCCATCATCCCAAGTTTGTTAAGACTAGACAAACTGAAAATATTCAGTATATGAATATATACGGTGTTATTTTAGTGCTATTTTATATAACATTGTAGTATGTATTGATATTTGCAATCAACTCCTATTTTTATGTTTTCATTTATTTTAGTTTAAGTTTTAGTGTGTATATATATATATATATATATATATACAGTATATACATATACAATACAGTACAGGCCAAAAGTTTTGACACATTACTATTTTTTATGTTTTTGAAAGAAGTTTCTTCTGATCGAAAACATTTTATGAGTTTCACAACACTAATTTGTTCATTTTAATTCTACTTCCTGTTATTCAAATTCGAAATGCAATTCTGTATCCTGTGTGCTACCTCAACTGAAATTTTTGGAATTGAAGTGGATTTTAAAAAGCTTTCTGATTGGCACATATATTGTTAACGTGTGATGGTGTGATGGTGTGATGGTGTGGCCGTGCCGGACAGTTCTAGTCTGGTTTTAGTGGTGCTGATGTCTGACTGTCCACATACAGAGGTGAGTTTCACAGAAAGCTGTGTTCAGGCTTGGCGTCAGGCCACTGACAAGCTTTTATTTACTGTCCAGATGGATGACTCATTTTATGCACCTAATCGTAAAGCATCAGGATTTATGGCGGGTAATGGGACGGTGGGGACCCCGAGAGACACACTAATTGAAGGCCACTCTTTCTTCTGCAGTTGGGAGCAGGTTTGGCTCTCGTAGGGACAGACCTCTCTCTTTAGAGTGGAGCGGCTGAAGCAAAAGTTCATATTTCTGCCTCGGTCGGACAGCCGATCACCGGCGTAATGCTGCGAAAGGCTTGTAAACAGGTACATGTGCTAATTGACGGATGTGTGGAGGAAAAACGGGGTGTTACTGAATGATCCAGGTATCATTAAACATTCCGGATACATTGAGAATCACAGTTTCAATTGGAGATCACGATTCTGAATAGACAACTAAACAAAATTACATGTAATTTACTACTTTCTACTTACTACTACTTACTTTCTGACAAGATTTTAATTGCTGCAATCTATCTAAAAGAAATGTTTTCGGTTAATTGAATTAATTATTTATTTTTTTAAAAGATTGAGTGAATCATTCAATGACTCACTCACAAAGACTTCACTATTGTTTCATTACTGTAACAATATATCGTGTCACAATATATCGCAATACAAAAATGCAACAATATGTATCGTGGATAGTGACAATATGAATCGTGGATAGTGACAATATGTATCGTGGATAGTTCACTGAAAATTTAAATTACTGTGTGAGAAAAAAATTCCAGTTTACAGAGTTTTAGTGTCAGTACTACATTACACGACTATACAATGTTAAATATTATATATAATAATGCAATGGGGGAATATTTGTGGGTCCTGATAATGGCAAATATCTGATGTTACCAGTAAAAAGTGGCCTATGTTATTTTAAATATATCTAGTGAGTGAGAGAGCGCAAACATATTCATCTGAAATAATTTTGTATTTTCATATCATGAATATTGTTATTCTGGTGTCTCTATTGTCCTGTGCATTGGGTTTCCAGCACCAAGTCCAAGACTATTCATTTACACACACAATGTAACACCAAATTTAGCATTTTAATCAACAGGGAACATTTTTTGTGAACCTTTTAGATTATGTCTAGGCTATATTCATAGCCGAAACGTTGTCATTTAGGAATAAGATTGCATGGGTGTTTGAACTGAGATCATGATCTTTTAACGATTAATCGTGCAGCTTATTTAAAATGGATTGCCATATACAATATTTATTGCTTTGTGAGAGCAAAATTGAGCCACCAGGTTTTTACATTAATAAAAGATGAAAACCAAAGCAAAATGATGGTCAAAGGGAAGATTTTCAGCAAATAATGATTTGAATTTCTGTTTGTTCCTCAAATAAAGCTATAGCGTAACTTGTATAAATAGAGCAAGAGCCAAATTGACTGCTTTTATGATACTTTTGGTGATTTTTGTGCTCAAATGTGTATTTAGAAAAGTATTTTGGCTACCGTTTCTTAACTGTGTCAGGGTCTGTTTTGCTTTTTCAGCCTATTATTAGGGTCTTTTTCTTAAACTAGGGAGGAATAAAGTGTGTGACAATTTAAGTGTTGTTAGTGACAACATCTCGGTTTTCTTTTCTCATCAGAAAGTAAAGACTTGATTGGTTTCAGTAAGTAGTTATCAAAATTAAAGTCGCTGAGATGATGCTGGGGATGTTGTGGTTGGTTGCTAGGGTGGTTGCTAGGGTTTACGGGATGGTCGTTAGGCGGTTTCTTACTGGTCCACGTCTAAAGAGTGTGTGATTTATTCTGGTCTTCAGGGTGTGGGATGCTAGTTGCTACTTGTTAATCTGATCACTTAGTCAAGCGAGAGGAAAAGTAATAGTGGTGTTTGATTTAGATGCTCTTTTAGTACCACAAATGCTTCATGTTGAAGTGAACGCTCAACTTTCGTGAGCGTGTCCCAGATGGCGACGTCCTCAGATATAGCTTAATTGTCTTTCCTCTGAAATATAGACTTTCTAATCTGTTCATGTTGTTGTTCTCATTAGGCCTAATGATAAGCTTATAAACACAGTGCTGAAATAACTTCTCTTCTCCACTGACCTCCATTGATTTTTTCCCAGGCAACTCTTTAATCTGCGTAGAAAGAAACTAGCTAGGTTGATTAAGGTCGAAGGAACGTTTAGGGATAAGGGTTTTGAGTTCAGAGTTAAGGGTGAAGCATGATCTGCGCTAACTCAGGACAAAACACTCTCTCACAACCGACACATTAAACTCATCAAAACTGCTGGCTTTTTAAACCCTTTCCAGATCCTTTGCACGGTTGCAATCGAAAGGTGTTCGCTGAGGGTAATTGCTGCAAATGGTTTACCAATCTTTGCTTTTTTTGTTTCCAGGAAAGCTGTTACAGTGAGCGTTTGACCCGAGAACGTCACGGGACGGATCGTCATCCGGCGCTAGTAACACATTGAGATTTTAGTCACTTTGAAAAAGAGGACAAAATAATACCCTCTTTGTTCTGACAAGTGTACTCCCAGAGCTAGCTTTGTGTGTACATCTTGTAAATGGAAAATGAAAATTTCATTGTTGTGCGAGCGAGCGTGCGCGCCATTTAATCCAATAATGATCTGATGTAACAAACTGCGCTAATATCTCTCAGCATAGTTAATCAGAGCAGACTTAGCCCTGTCGCTTTTTATTAACCTCTGTTGAAATGGGAGAAGGGCTTCACTAATCTGCGATTGTTGGCTCTGGCAGTCTGAAGCCGCCGCAAAACAGTCTTGGCAGTCGGCAAGAAAGTAACGGCTGTATAATGACGCGTGGGGCCGGGCTGCTATTCGAGCTTATTAAATCTAATAACGCGGTGCGAGCGTTGAGTGGGATGCTGTTTGAATGGGGGTGGTCCTCTGCTCTGATGGCTTTCTGGGTTTTTAAGAGCTCAATTCATGATGGTTTAACCTCCCCTCCGCCCCGTCCGGCCTCCCGCATCCGTTCCTCACAGGGAATTAGCCGTGCAATTAAAACCTAATGACCTTTAAATGAAGGCTTACGCTGCTCGCTGTCCACATGTGTTGGGATGCATCAGGATCCCGGGAGAATGTTTAAGGTCGGGTCTAGACTGCCTTCACGAGGGTCGCTGGGTCAAATCAATGATTTTTTTTTCTTTCTTCATTGATCTTGATCAATGATCAGAATCTGTTAAGTCTGAATTTTAAAGGTTGCAATGAACTATGTTTTTAGGGGTTTATTCTAAAGCAACTTAGTTTTAGCAACAAGTATATTCAATTGTTTCACACATTTTATTTATTGTTTCACATTTTATTAGATTACATAAATTTTAATGTTTTTGTGTATATTTTTAATTTTTTATAAAATATTTGTATGCAAAAAACGAAATGTATTTATTTGTATATTATATAGATTTCATTATATTTGTATACATATATTTTATTCTTATGTAATATATAATGTATATTGTTATTTTATCTACCAAAAATCTTTTTATATATATATATATAAGATCGGAAGA
>FLSR01004888.1:5436733-5464626 GCA_900092035.1 Leuciscus waleckii | reverse complement strand
TCAAATAAATGCAGGCTTGATGAGCATAAGAGACTTCTTTCAAAACATTAAAAATAGTAATGTTTCCAAACTTTTGACCGGTACTGTATAGTATATACAGTATATCAGCCTTTATATATTAAATTATCATCCATCCTGTAATTTATTCAAATATTTAATTACTGTGAGAAATGGATAGTTGTTGTTGATTTAGTAACTGCTCGTGAGTCTTTCGACTCTTTTTGATTTTTGACTCTTTAAAAGAGTCACTTGTTTGCGAATCCGACCATACCGGTTGTGTCGTGTGTTTCTGATTCACTGAAGAGAACCGGTTCATAAGAATCATTTGTTTGTGAATCAAACTGCTTTCTTGGTATTATTTTGTGTGCAACCAAATTTATTCTTATGCAAAAAGAATTTCCCCAATTTTTTTAAACACTTTTCATTTATGTTATAATATGTTTATTTAAACTAGAATTACTTTTTAAACACTTAAAAAAAAAACTCCGAAAAATGTTTATTCGTCTTGAACAAACACTTAAATATTTCACTTGACAAGCCCCTAATGTTTAAACAGGCTGAATGTGCTTGATTTATCTTATCGTGAGCCGCAGCTTGTGCAAAAGCAGATGTGCGATCGGTCATGACAGACAATAAGTGAGATGTCAGTGACCTGCATTATACTTTTTAGCCGTCTCCCTCAGTATTTGTTTCAGACCAGACAAAGGTCACCCAGGAGGTCAAACTCTGACCCCCTTCGTCTGCCACAGCCACCTCCGTCTGCCTCACAAATATTGATCCTTCTGTTGCGTCTCCCACTTTTTTATTTGGGGTTTCCCACAGTCTGGCGAAGATTCGAACCCCGTTTCCGACGCTTTATTAAAGCCGTATTGTCTATTCCGCACCGAGCAATTTAGTTCCTTCCCAATACCCCAGAGTTCCCTCTATCAATAAGCCAAAAGGTGAGGCATAATGAACAACTGCAAACCTGGCTGCAAAGCAAATACTTTCCTGTGTTTAATATAGAGCGCAAAAGGCCGCTCAATGAAATGTCAATCTTGTTTTCCGGGGCTGAAGTGCGATCTGGCGCGCAGGGTGCGGGACGAGGGCGATTGTATTTACATTTGCTGAGGATAATGGGATATCAGGAGTGGAGATAGCATCTTGTGCATGCTCTAGTTGCTCAGATAAGCTGCGCCGGCGAGATCTCGAGGTGTGTGTGTGTGTGTGTGTGCGCTTGTGTTTGGGTCCGGTGATTATCCAGGCTGGGGGTGGGGCGAAGCAGTCCGGGTCACGGCACCATTTTCTGCGCACGCGCAGGCTCTGGGGGGTTGGGATGTTTCCGAGAGCGCATTTGGGGGGGTGGGGTGTCAAAGGCTAATTTCCAGAGCTGCTCTTGGGTGCCATCTCTCATCAAGGAGCATCGCACACGGCAAGCGGCTTGCGTGTTGTCATGGATACTGAAGCATGGTGCCCAGGAGAAGGCAAGCAGGGGACGAATGGCCGCCCTGCGTATAGGATTCCTGTCAAGCGGCCTCTGATAGATGGCGTTGATGGACCATTTGTCATACTGTAATTGTTCCAGCAAACACGGAATACCCACTAGTATAAACAGTGGTCTGCTGCGCTGCTAATAAAGCGGGGAAATGGGGAAGAAAGCTGTGATACAGTGCTGCTCTCGGTTAAAGAGACAATCCCTCTTTTGTTTCGGCCCGCCGTACTGATTAGGCGGTAGGAGGAAGAATAGAAAAGGCGAAGAGAAAGGTGAGCGAGGGAGAGAAAATAAAAAAGGCAATCATATAGCAAACGGCCATCACTCTTCAGTATTGACGTGGCCAGGCGGGAGAGAAGCGTTGATAGGCTGTGGAACAACAGCAGCAGATTTGAGAGTGATTTGTTGTCTTTCCTCTTCATTCTGCCGGTGAAGTGGTCACAGAGAGAGACGGTCCGTGAGTGTGTGTGTGTGTGTGTGTCTCTCTCTCTCTTCCTGAGTACAAATGACACGGGGTACAAAGGTATCATTTGTTTGTATTTGTGTTAGCATTACTCTCATGTTCTCTCCAGCTGCTGGGAGTCATTTAGAAACCTTGCTCTCTGTCACACACGTTCATATTAGGTTAAGTGAAGTTATAATGGAGTTATGTGGAGGAAATATCGTAATCCCTCAAAAAATGGACTCCCCCTAACAAAAAAATAGTGCATTGGTGCAATGATGGTATCAGGTGGTAAAACCATGATGTTGTCCCTACAGAATTATAATTTTTTTGCTGACTTACTTTTTTGTGTTAATAACATATTATAAATTGTATAATTTATTTTCAATTAAAATATTTTTTTAATTAATATTATTATTTTACCGTAACAGTACTTATAACATATAAAATGTACAATAATTTATGTTAGTTTATTATATATATTTTATTTTAATTAAAAATATTTTTAATTTACATTTTATATACACATCTACATATAACCAACATTCAGTGTGTAATCGAGTCAGATTTTAATTTAGTAACCGATTGATTCATCTTGTGAATTCTCTTTGACCGGCTCATAAGAATAATTAATTTAGGAGCTTCTATGTTTTGGTTTATGCTGCAACACATTTGACTTTGTCCGAATATCCTGCAACTTGTAAATGACCATGGATGGAGAACGATGCTTTTTCCAGCCAGTTGATGTCGTGACAATATCTCCCAGCAGGGGCTAACAGAGCCTTACTGACCAGCTTCACCTCGACCCCTTGGTTTTGACACGTTTCCTGTGGAAACAGGAAGTTGTTAAGGAACATAGTGAAGGACTTCTCTGTTTCTTATAAAATGCCAGAAGTCTTTAGTTGGTCACAGCCCAGTTTAAACTGATCTTAGAATGCTGTTCTAAAATGATTACATTACAGTGTCTCCAATCTCCTCTTCTCTAGTGTATTTAGAGACAGAACAGAGAGAGAGTGTGTTGGTGGTCTGTGTATCCTGAGGTGTGTGCGTGTGCGTGTGCGTGTGCGTGTGCATGCGCATGCGTGTGTGTGTGCGTGCATGTGTATGTATATGTATATGTGTGGGTGTGTGCGTGTGCGTGTGCATGTGCATGTGTGTGTGTGTGTGTGCGTGCATGTGTATGTATATGTGTGGGTGTGTGCGTGTGTTTGTGTGTGTGTGCGTGGGTGTGGGTGTGTGCGTGCATGTGTATGTATATGTGCATGCGTTAGTGTGTGAGTGCGTGTGTGTGCATGCATGCATGTGTGCGTGTGTGTGTGCGTGTGTGTATGTATGTGTGTGTGTGTGTGTGTGCATGTATATGTGCGTGCGTGTGAGTGTGTGAGTGCGTGTGTGTGTGCATGCATGTGTGTGTGTGCGTGTATGTATGTGTGTGTGTGTGTGTGTGTGTGTGCGTGTGTGTATGTGTGTGTGTGTGTGTGTGTGTGTGCGTGTATGTATGTGTGTGTGTGTGTGTGTACGTGTGTGTGAGTGTGCATGCGTGTGTGTGCTTGATGGGCCGGTTGTCGCGGTGTTGTGCGACCTCTAGCTTCTGTCCTGACACTGCGTGACCCTGGAGCACTTTAGCGTGACCCTTCCCTTTCACCTCGTCTGTGATGGACGGATTAAAGCGTTATTAAGTGTAATTACCTTTTCAAGAGGGAGAAACTCAGACTGCCAGAAATTACGCTTAATTTCTCCAAAAAGCACATTTTATACACATTTTCCGCCGGTGGACTTTAGTCATACAGAGACTGTTATGTACACGTGTCTCTCGAGAATGACAATATTTTCTTGCACGATTCAGTCACATTTAGTTTTCATTTACATTCAAAATGTGATGCAAAGAAAACGTGAAAATGGCTCCTAAATTAAAACCTGTGGTGATACATTTGTTTGAATAATTGGTCCCACCCAAAAAAATCTTATCCTGACTGATAAAAAAGTTTTTTTGGACATGGTATTAACATTGTATTCCTTCTAAATATCATAGTATGTGGTTATATAAAGCATTTTCTAGTAGTGTTACTGTACTAGTATTTTTGCCAGAAAGGTTAATCCTGGCTAAAATGGCAAGTGAAAATGTTATTTCTTCTAACTCATCAATTGATCTATATCTTTATGTATGTGAAGTCAAGATGAAACAAAAATAGGGACAGATTATTTCTTCTAGATTGAGACGTGCATCTGAGCGTAAAGGCCCGTTCACACCAAAAGCGAAAACTGAAAGATAGATAACTAACTTTTAACCTAATAATCGTTCTAATTCTGTGATGGTATGGTAAGTCCACATCACAACTAAAATGATAACGAGACTCTCGATCGCTGGAATCAATTTTAGAACAATATTTGAACTGATGAACGATAAAAACATTGACAATGAAATCAATTAAAGCAATTAAATCAAAATCCGACTTTAAAAGAGCATGTTAAAGAACATTTAAAGTGGCAGATGACAGAACTGCAGCGTGTGCTTATAATAAGCATAATCTTATTGTACCTTGGTGTGGTAATATTTACGTATATGTAAGAATTATGTATTTAAAATGCATATAAAATTCTCATCCATTTGGATTTAACATAAACTAATGTGATGTTTATTTGACAGTCGATAAGAAATGGGGATGATTTCTGTAATAAATGAATAAACTGAACTAGTACTAATAAACTATATATATATATATATATATATATATATATATATATATGTCATCAATAAATACATTTGTATTGCTTGTTCAACCATATTTAACTTTGTTCATACTAGGGGTGTCCCCGACTATGGATTTTCATTGTCGAATCAGAATCATCAAGTCTTGCCTATAGTCGACTAATAGTCGAATCAAGTGTATGGAGGCGGGGCTTTAACAATTCAAAGCCGCGATGTACAGAAAACCACACAAAGATATAGAAGAAAATGTATAAAAACATTTTGGATCAATAAAACTAAGAAATAACATAAATAACTCCAGAAAGGCCACACTTGCAGACATGATTTACATTTCACATGCAAATCAAATTAATTCGGCTAAATTACCTGTGCGAGCAGGCTCTAAGTAGGCTACAGCACAACATCGATGCACCAAAAAAATAAACAATTAATTTACTGAATTAAATTGGAACAGAATATACCTTTCTTATAAATAAAAATACAAAACGAAATAAATCAGAACCAAGTCACAAGATGAGGAGCAAATGTGTGCAAAATGCCTAAAGTGCAGGGGAACATATATTCAAAACACAAGCCACGTCTGTCTGTCTGTCTGTCTGTCTGTCTGTCTGTCTGTCTGTCTGTCTGTCTGTCTGTCTGTCTGTCTGTCTGTCTGTCTGTCTGTCTGTCTGTCTGTCTGTCTGTCTGTCTGTCTGTCTGTCTGTCTGTCTGTCTGTCTGTCTGTCTGTCTGTCTGTCTGTCTGTCTGTCTGTCTGTCTGTCTGTCTGTCTGTCTGTCTGTCTGTCTGTCTGTCTGTCTGTCTGTCTGTCTGTCTGTCTGTCTGTCTGTCTGTCTGTCTGTCTGTCTGTCTGTCTGTCTGTCTGTCTGTCTGTCTGTCTGTCTGTCTGTCTGTCTGTCTGTCTGTCTGTCTGTCTGTCTGTCTGTCTGTCTGTCTGTCTGTCTGTCTGTCTGTCTGTCTGTCTGTCTGTCTGTCTGTCTGTCTGTCTGTCTGTCTGTCTGTCTGTCTGTCTGTCTGTCTGTCTGTCTGTCTGTCTGTCTGTCTGTCTGTCTGTCTGTCTGTCTGTCTGTCTGTCTGTCTGTCTGTCTGTCTGTCTGTCTGTCTGTCTGTCTGTCTGTCTGTCTGTCTGTCTGTCTGTCTGTCTGTCTGTCTGTCTGTCTGTCTGTCTGTCTGTCTGTCTGTCTGTCTGTCTGTCTGTCTGTCTGTCTGTCTGTCTGTCTGTCTGTCTGTCTGTCTGTCTGTCTGTCTGTCTGTCTGTCTGTCTGTCTGTCTGTCTGTCTGTCTGTCTGTCTGTCTGTCTGTCTGTCTGTCTGTCTGTCTGTCTGTCTGTCTGTCTGTCTGTCTGTCTGTCTGTCTGTCTGTCTGTCTGTCTGTCTGTCTGTCTGTCTGTCTGTCTGTCTGTCTGTCTGTCTGTCTGTCTGTCTGTCTGTCTGTCTGTCTGTCTGTCTGTCTGTCTGTCTGTCTGTCTGTCTGTCTGTCTGTCTGTCTGTCTGTCTGTCTGTCTGTCTGTCTGTCTGTCTGTCTGTCTGTCTGTCTGTCTGTCTGTCTGTCTGTCTGTCTGTCTGTCTGTCTGTCTGTCTGTCTGTCTGTCTGTCTGTCTGTCTGTCTGTCTGTCTGTCTGTCTGTCTGTCTGTCTGTCTGTCTGTCTGTCTGTCTGTCTGTCTGTCTGTCTGTCTGTCTGTCTGTCTGTCTGTCTGTCTGTCTGTCTGTCTGTCTGTCTGTCTGTCTGTCTGTCTGTCTGTCTGTCTGTCTGTCTGTCTGTCTGTCTGTCTGTCTGTCTGTCTGTCTGTCTGTCTGTCTGTCTGTCTGTCTGTCTGTCTGTCTGTCTGTCTGTCTGTCTGTCTGTCTGTCTGTCTGTCTGTCTGTCTGTCTGTCTGTCTGTCTGTCTGTCTGTCTGTCTGTCTGTCTGTCTGTCTGTCTGTCTGTCTGTCTGTCTGTCTGTCTGTCTGTCTGTCTGTCTGTCTGTCTGTCTGTCTGTCTGTCTGTCTGTCTGTCTGTCTGTCTGTCTGTCTGTCTGTCTGTCTGTCTGTCTGTCTGTCTGTCTGTCTGTCTGTCTGTCTGTCTGTCTGTCTGTCTGTCTGTCTGTCTGTCTGTCTGTCTGTCTGTCTGTCTGTCTGTCTGTCTGTCTGTCTGTCTGTCTGTCTGTCTGTCTGTCTGTCTGTCTGTCTGTCTGTCTGTCTGTCTGTCTGTCTGTCTGTCTGTCTGTCTGTCTGTCTGTCTGTCTGTCTGTCTGTCTGTCTGTCTGTCTGTCTGTCTGTCTGTCTGTCTGTCTGTCTGTCTGTCTGTCTGTCTGTCTGTCTGTCTGTCTGTCTGTCTGTCTGTCTGTCTGTCTGTCTGTCTGTCTGTCTGTCTGTCTGTCTGTCTGTCTGTCTGTCTGTCTGTCTGTCTGTCTGTCTGTCTGTCTGTCTGTCTGTCTGTCTGTCTGTCTGTCTGTCTGTCTGTCTGTCTGTCTGTCTGTCTGTCTGTCTGTCTGTCTGTCTGTCTGTCTGTCTGTCTGTCTGTCTGTCTGTCTGTCTGTCTGTCTGTCTGTCTGTCTGTCTGTCTGTCTGTCTGTCTGTCTGTCTGTCTGTCTGTCTGTCTGTCTGTCTGTCTGTCTGTCTGTCTGTCTGTCTGTCTGTCTGTCTGTCTGTCTGTCTGTCTGTCTGTCTGTCTGTCTGTCTGTCTGTCTGTCTGTCTGTCTGTCTGTCTGTCTGTCTGTCTGTCTGTCTGTCTGTCTGTCTGTCTGTCTGTCTGTCTGTCTGTCTGTCTGTCTGTCTGTCTGTCTGTCTGTCTGTCTGTCTGTCTGTCTGTCTGTCTGTCTGTCTGTCTGTCTGTCTGTCTGTCTGTCTGTCTGTCTGTCTGTCTGTCTGTCTGTCTGTCTGTCTGTCTGTCTGTCTGTCTGTCTGTCTGTCTGTCTGTCTGTCTGTCTGTCTGTCTGTCTGTCTGTCTGTCTGTCTGTCTGTCTGTCTGTCTGTCTGTCTGTCTGTCTGTCTGTCTGTCTGTCTGTCTGTCTGTCTGTCTGTCTGTCTGTCTGTCTGTCTGTCTGTCTGTCTGTCTGTCTGTCTGTCTGTCTGTCTGTCTGTCTGTCTGTCTGTCTGTCTGTCTGTCTGTCTGTCTGTCTGTCTGTCTGTCTGTCTGTCTGTCTGTCTGTCTGTCTGTCTGTCTGTCTGTCTGTCTGTCTGTCTGTCTGTCTGTCTGTCTGTCTGTCTGTCTGTCTGTCTGTCTGTCTGTCTGTCTGTCTGTCTGTCTGTCTGTCTGTCTGTCTGTCTGTCTGTCTGTCTGTCTGTCTGTCTGTCTGTCTGTCTGTCTGTCTGTCTGTCTGTCTGTCTGTCTGTCTGTCTGTCTGTCTGTCTGTCTGTCTGTCTGTCTGTCTGTCTGTCTGTCTGTCTGTCTGTCTGTCTGTCTGTCTGTCTGTCTGTCTGTCTGTCTGTCTGTCTGTCTGTCTGTCTGTCTGTCTGTCTGTCTGTCTGTCTGTCTGTCTGTCTGTCTGTCTGTCTGTCTGTCTGTCTGTCTGTCTGTCTGTCTGTCTGTCTGTCTGTCTGTCTGTCTGTCTGTCTGTCTGTCTGTCTGTCTGTCTGTCTGTCTGTCTGTCTGTCTGTCTGTCTGTCTGTCTGTCTGTCTGTCTGTCTGTCTGTCTGTCTGTCTGTCTGTCTGTCTGTCTGTCTGTCTGTCTGTCTGTCTGTCTGTCTGTCTGTCTGTCTGTCTGTCTGTCTGTCTGTCTGTCTGTCTGTCTGTCTGTCTGTCTGTCTGTCTGTCTGTCTGTCTGTCTGTCTGTCTGTCTGTCTGTCTGTCTGTCTGTCTGTCTGTCTGTCTGTCTGTCTGTCTGTCTGTCTGTCTGTCTGTCTGTCTGTCTGTCTGTCTGTCTGTCTGTCTGTCTGTCTGTCTGTCTGTCTGTCTGTCTGTCTGTCTGTCTGTCTGTCTGTCTGTCTGTCTGTCTGTCTGTCTGTCTGTCTGTCTGTCTGTCTGTCTGTCTGTCTGTCTGTCTGTCTGTCTGTCTGTCTGTCTGTCTGTCTGTCTGTCTGTCTGTCTGTCTGTCTGTCTGTCTGTCTGTCTGTCTGTCTGTCTGTCTGTCTGTCTGTCTGTCTGTCTGTCTGTCTGTCTGTCTGTCTGTCTGTCTGTCTGTCTGTCTGTCTGTCTGTCTGTCTGTCTGTCTGTCTGTCTGTCTGTCTGTCTGTCTGTCTGTCTGTCTGTCTGTCTGTCTGTCTGTCTGTCTGTCTGTCTGTCTGTCTGTCTGTCTGTCTGTCTGTCTGTCTGTCTGTCTGTCTGTCTGTCTGTCTGTCTGTCTGTCTGTCTGTCTGTCTGTCTGTCTGTCTGTCTAATTGCTATTCTGTATCTTGTTTACAACCACAATTCCATTTATGAATTGGAATTGGAATTTTACAGGCATTCCCTGTAAACCCTGGGATGTTTACGGTTTCTCAGAAAAGGATTAATCTGGTTTACCATAGCGGGTCAAGATTGTGTAGTCTTCATGTTTTCCAGTTTGTGTGCTCGAGCTACTTGAACACGAGCAGGTGAATGCGTCTGCCTTTGAAACGCTTCAAGCTGCTTGATTCATTTAGAAGATGAAAGCCATTGTATGCTCAGGCCTGGACGTGCGCGCGTGTGTGTGTGTGTGTGTGTGTTGTGTTGAGTGTCTGCCAGTCGGAGGTCTTCTGCGTGAGCGTCTGTGCTTTGCCAGCTGCTCCTGAAAGCTCTCTTCTCTGCCCTCGGCAGCTTCTTCATCGTCTTCTCACTGTAGAGCGAGACAGTAAAGATGAAGCGCTCGTATAACAGGTGAAGAGTCGGATGTCTGTGCTCCATTCAGAGTCAGAGAAGGTCAATTAACCGTATGTTTAATCACAAACTCTTGGCTTTCCTTATTCCCTCTGCACAATTGGTAACATCTCATGTCTTAATATTAAAACTAAAGATTATAAAACTGAAAAGAATCTGAAAAAATTAACCTATGATCCTGCATGACTACCACAGTTTAAGAGACAGCAACAGATAGTTAGTGTAATAATTGTACTCGGAAGAAAAATATTATTGCAATTTAAAATCACCAATTTTTATGTTAATGAAGTGTAATATATGACTGTGATTTCTAAACTGAATATTCAGCATCATTACTCCAGTCTTCAGTGTCACATTATCATTCAGAAATGATTCTAGTATGATGATTTGATGCTCAGTTATTATCAGTGATGGAAACAGTTGTGCTGATTAATATTTTTTAGAACCTGTGATACTTTTTTTTGGGATTCATTGATTAATAAAAAGTTAAAAAGAACTGCATTTGTTCAAAATAGAAATTGTTTGTTACAATATAAGTCTTTACTATCACTTTTTTAATCAATTTGACTCATCCTGGCTGAATAAGTCAGTATATTCAAATAGAAAACCATTATTGTAACATTACTTTATTTCACAAAATATATTTTTTTACTGTATTTTTGATCAAATAAATGCAGCCTTGATGAGCATAAGAGACTCTTTCTTTCAATAACATTAGAAATAGTAATGTTTCCAAACTTTTGACCAGTACTGTGTGTGTGTGTGTATGTACAGTATGTATGTATGTATGTATGCATGTATGTGTGTGTATATATATATATAGATAGATAGATATAGATATAGATATATTTGTATTTGTAAAAAGCCTCCAGATAAGTTGTAAGTGTTAAAAAGCAGACGGATCTGTAGCACAAAGAAAAAAGCCCTTCTAACTGATCAAAAAAGGGCTTTTGTGTTTTTTTGCTCCCGGGAATGTTGTGCTGGAAGTTTGATGTTAAATGAGCTATGGGAGGTCCGTTGAGGGCTGTGTGTGTTTGCGGTGAGTTACGGTGTTTGTGTGTTTGAAACTGAAGCGAGACGTCGTTTTACAGCGAGCGTGAGAGGGAGGATTAGCCGGCGTCTCTGAGCTGGAACATGCCTGTCGGAGACGCACTGAAGGCTGCAAACCATGGATCTAATTCCCTCCCCTTTCCCGTCTGTCTGTCTCCCAGTTCCTCTCCTGTTCCTCTTAGCGCAGACAGGCGATGCGCTCGCACACAATGCGTGCGGATCAGGCCCATTTGCTGCCCTGTGCTGTGGTCTGAGAGGCTCTGACAGGCCTCTCCTCCTCGACACTCTCATCTGACCCGCACAAACAGCTTTCTTTTCACCCTCGACATGTGTAACAGTCACTCTTCATTACAGCTCACACACCTGCACACACACTCGCTTCTGTATGAGCTTTATTCAGTTTCCTTAGAGCCGCAAACATCCACCTGTTACCTCAGTTGATGGTTTTGCTCCCATTAGAACTTGGATTGGAGTTGTAAACAGGGTACAGAACTGCAAATTTATATGATTAATTCATCTTTGTAAGCTTTTAGATAGATAGATAGATAGATAGATACAAATGAATACACAAAAAATACACTATTTCAATATGCCACTTTAGACGTTCTACTTATTATAAGTAACTTTGCAACTACCTGTCAACTAAGTCTCACTATTAGAGTATTAGTGACTGTTAAAGGGATATTTCACGGCTGGAAAGATGAATGTGTATTTAAATTGGGTCATTTATGTAGTAGAAATGTGAAATTATTTCAGAAGTTGGAGCCTTCTAGACTGAGAAAAGCCAGGAAATGTATTTTTGGCTCATGTGGATGAAAGACAACAACTCCCAGAATGCACTTGCTTTGCTGCCCTACGAGGACACTCCCAAGCCACGCCTACCGGTTACAGAGGGCAGTATCGGGAGAAATTATACAGCTAGGCTACTAGTCGACTCGAAACTGAAAAGACGGCGTTTTATCGTGAGATCCCCCTATGGGCGGGTTGAACACATGCGGAACGAGCTCCTCCTACTGGCTGTAGTCTCTCGCCTCTGATGAGCTAAATTACGATTTTTGTGTCATCAGAGGTTTTTTCCAGACACACAATACAGAAATCTCTCGTCTCAGGGGGACATGAGGGAGGGAAGCACGTCATTCGAAAATACTATCGTGTTTCTACTGATACAAAGCTTAATGCTAATCGGTGAAGTATCCCTTTAAGTTAATAGAATAAGTTGACACGTAGTTGCGAAGTTACTTATAGTCAGTAGAACATTGAAAGTGTCCTATTGAAATAATGTTACCTAAAAAAATAAAAAATGTCATTTAAAAAATGTTAAGTAATGTTGTGTTCCAGAGTGGACACAAACACTTCATTTCCCAGAATGCATTACCTGTTCCCAGTTCAGTTAATTCCCCTTCCTGTCAAATTCCAGCGCAACTTCCTGTTTGTTTCTCTCATAAATGGAAGACATCATAGTTGGGTAAACCTCTATAGTGGTGAACGGAAAACCACTACAAATCTATTGTTTGCGTTCCCATTTGAAACCAATAGCAAAAGAAAAAATCCACGATAGCGTTTCTATGGCGCGTTTCCGTATATATATTTACACACACACATTTATTCATATTCTTTACTCTTCTGAATGTTGGTATCATGTGGTAATACCACAGTGCTTTGAGTTTCATGTATAGATGTGTATATCCAAATGTATAGTAGCATCTTTTAGTTTGTGCAGGGCTTTTTAAAAGCTCAGCACTTATAAGCAAAAAGTGCCGTAGAACATCCATGTTTAAATACTTTAGAAGTATAACATGGTGGATAACTTTAATTTCTTTCCTGATAAGTTTCCCAGCTAACAAATCAGATGTTTTGATTTCTCTTGTCATGTCACGTGAGGGTCGGTGAGGAGAGTGTGAGTTTACAGTCTGAGATCCCCCAAAAAACAGCAGCGTTCTTCTCTCCGGACTGAAATTCCCGACCTCTAGAGCAGCGGGAGATGAGATCGATGTTGCTGACCCAAATAGATTTTGTCACCTCCCCGTTCCCACCTCCTCCCCTCTCTGCCATCAGGGACACTGGGCTAATGGGTCAGAATCTGACATCGGAAATACACGAGAATCTCCTGCCAGATCCCATCTGGAGGCCCGTATGATGCCTTCACCTTCACCAGGACACGTGAACGAATGAAGCTGCCTTTGCACGAGTTAAACCTCATTCTCGTTCTCTTCTCTCATGCTGTATGTCTACATTTAATCCGGATACATTCCACACCAGCTTTTTTTAAGGATAATCCAAAAGTTTCTCATCTACACTGAAATGTAGAAAAAACGCTAAAATCGTGTTACTGCACATGCGTAAAATGTAATAAAAGCTCAGTGAGATGATACAGAGACCTGGCATAATAATTATATTCTTAATAAAGACCTATTCTTCTGGCATGATCATTTTCTCAGCAAAATATCTCAGCACTTACTCACTCTATAAAACGCAGTTACCCTCATGTTTTACTACAGGTCAGGGGCCTCATTTATAACCGTTGCGTACGCACAGAACAGGCCCTGAGAGAGGCGTACGCCACTTCCGACGCATAAGTTGTGATTTATAAAAACAAACTTGACGGGAAAATGTGCGCACCTGCACGCAAACTCTGACCCATGCGTACGAACGTTTTGGAGATGGAGCAGTTTGGCGACACCGATGGTGAGTTGTAGTTAAATGTCTTTTTGTCACCTTATACAGAAAATCTAAAGAAAATTAAACATATACAGAAAGATAATACAAATATAATTTCACTCACCAAGCCGGTCACTTGAAGCAAATATCCATCCCTTCTTACATGTCCGCATTGGGCCGTTTAGTGAAACTGACGCAAATAACAGTTTAAATGAATAAAATAATGATTTAAACTATGTTTTACTTCTGATATAAACATTTAGATTAAATATGCCATTCAAATTAATGGAGTTAAACACTTAAACATGAAATCATTACTGAGAAGTTACAACATTTTTTTTATCGATATCGACATCGGCCATCAAAAAACCAATATCGGTCGACCACTATTAAATATGCCATTCAAATTAATGGAGTTAAACACTTAAACATGAAATCATTACTGAGAAGTTACAACATTTTTTTATATTCAATCAATAGAAATATTTGTTGTGGATGCGATTGTTTTTGAACACTTTTCCTGTGGCGAGCTGTACGTGTTTTAATGTTTTAACCACAGAGATAATTGTTTCTGTTTCCATTAAAAACATAAATCAATTTAAAAATACAATTCGGCCAGTGGAAAATATTAAGAAAAACTTTCTCTGAAATGTATTTTACACTATTTGATTTTATGTATTCAAAAACAAGGCAAGGATAGGCAACTACATGATTTTTATTAATGTAATGCGTCTTGTACCATTAAACGTTATCACGTGGATGAATAATCATATGCAAATGATATGCAGATGAGGATCTGCATAGTAAAACTAGGCGTTGTAAGCTCCATATATGGTTATTTCGGGGTGGAGAAGCATGTGCGCACAATCTTCCGCTGACTGGGATTTATAAAGTGAATTCTGCGCAGGTTCTGGCGTACGAACGGTTTTATAAGTCTGAATATTTTTTGCCGTACGCCATTTTTGGCTTTCGGGCGCACGTACACTTTTAGTAAGGATCTTACGCACAGTTTTATAAATGAGACCCCAGATATTGCAAGTAAAGTTTCGTTCAAATCTTTGCAGGACTGTAATTGAAGATTGTTCAACAAATCTTTAACACTGTGAGAGTGAACAGCACATACTGGTACAAACATAGATATCTATGGGTACAATAATGTGTCACATGACTAAACAAGAGGCATCCATGTTTTTAATACCTCCATTTTTAAATTCATGTACTTCAAAGAGCATCTTCAAAAAGCTTTTTGCAGGACAAAAGCGCCGCCATTGCACGATTTGCTGTTTATTGTGTCCGGCTTCAGCTGTGAAAGCGTCATTTTGGAAAGTTTTCATTTTCACATTTATCTACTTGGAAGAGCCGAACAAAATCACGGCGTCTCACAAAAGGCCAAAATGTTGAGAAAAAGATGCGTCCGGATTAGCGTGGACGTAACCTCATTTTCTTTCCTCTGGTTTTCTCCTCTATCTCACACAGGCGTCGGGTGCAGCCGTGCTCACTGAATAAAGTCGGTGTGTATGTGTGTGTATTATTAGGTTTATGGACTTTCAAAACGGCATCAAACGACATATGAATGCGAACTCTTGCTTCCAGACGTCATCTCATCGAGACGGAGATACGGAGAGATGCTGTGTCCTGGAACGCCTCCTCCTCATTGTGTTTCATTACTTAGTCTCTCCAAGTAGCACTAAGTGATTTTTCGAATGCACCGCCACAGGCTCTTTATCCCAATGAAGGTTTTTTTTTTTTTTTTCTCCTCCCTCCTTTAAATGGCAGTGAACTACATCTACGCTTAAAACATATTCTTTAATCTTCTGTTATTTTACATACAAATTGCATCCTGGGCAATGCATTCATCATTGCGTATAGCCCTCTCTCTAGTGCTAAATGAAAAATGTATCATAAATGAATAATGGATTGCAGCATAGCATAATTTCTTTGTGGCCTGTTTACAGTCTCCGGCTTGCAGTTTCTCTCGGCTGTGGGGAAGCGTCGTTTTGGAAAGTTGGAGACGGGATCGGAGCGCATCGATTGATGTCACTGGAATATGACGGTTTGAAGAACGTTCCTCAAGCGTCTTTGATTACATAGGGGTTAATAGATTTGCATGAAGGGAAAAAGTTCGCGGCCGAAGGAGACGTTGGAGACTCTCGAGACGTTTCAGATCAATTAACTTGTGGTATCTGAGGAAAGGCTCAGATAACGCAGCTAAAAGCCTCCAGATTTAGTTTGAACTTTAGTGCTTTTTTTAGCTGCTGTCCCCTCGCTATCGCTCGCTGTGGTGCTGTCACTCCTGATGTATTATAAGAGGGACAAATCCCTCATGTAGATCCTGGTGGCCTGGATCTCTGAGACTTATGGGAAGGCAGTGTTCCTCACTCTTACTTTGTGTCTATAAGCGGCTGATGATGACTTGTGTTCAGCAGATTGAGTTTGTCGACGACCAGTGGACTGTGAGCATGAGACTAGACTGAAGATCTGAAAATACACACACACACACACACACCACACATATGCAGTATATATGTAGGCTACTGATATTTGATATACAGATATCTTTTTTATATATTTTTTTATCATTATTTAAAAAATTTTGTATTCCTAATTTTTATTATTTATCATCATAATCATATTTTTTTTGCCATTATCTTTATTCATTATTTTTCATTATTACTATTTTTATCATTCATTATTTAATTTTCTCAATCATTTTTTATTTATCATAATCTATATCATCGCCGTTATAATTTTTCAATATTTATCAATATATTCATCATTTATTTTTTCTGTAATTTTTTAATTTTTTATAATCTTTATCATTTTGGCATTTTGTTCTTTTTTTAAACGATTAATTGTAATTTATAGATTGATTTATTGATTTTATATATCATTATCTTTATCATTTATATATATTTTTTTTAATAATTTTTGTATTATTATTTTAATCATGTTTTTAAAATGTATCTGTTTTATCGTTTAGTTATTATTTATCATTATTTTATTATTATTATTTTATTTAGTATTTTCTTTCTTTATAATTTTTTTTTTTTAGCCCTTTAAAAAATACTTTTATAGAAAACTGTTCTAGGACACATTTTTAGGGAACTTAATGGTCAAATAAGAAGTTCCACCAATCATAAATATCAATAAATATTCACAATGTTGCATAATAATGTAATATTGGTATAAAAATCATTGCAAATATTATTTATATATAATATAACAATATTATTATATTTTGAGTATATGGGGATACCGCCCAGCATCTGAATTCCTGCGATTCCCGTTCATCCCAGAGCCTCCATCTGTGTGTGTAAGTGCTCTAATGATAGACTCTGCTATCTGGAGGATAGGCGACACGAGGGTGCGTTCACACTTCACGGCTCTCCTCTCCGGGATTCTTCTCCACATGTGCGCTAAGGTAAACGAACGACAAGGGAAGTCTGCCACTGGTTTCTGCCTCCTCCCCGCTTCACCATCCGGAATATTCCCGTAAGCCCAGGAGGGAAACGCATGGCTGGCCCGAGCTAGGCGTCGTGACGTGTGTGTGTGTGTGTGTGTGTGTTTCCTCTGAGACGGCCCGGTACAGATGGGAACCGCTGGACCGCAGCAGCTCATGTCATGAAGCACCTTTGAATTCACAGACGAGTGAAACACATGGTTAAATACGAGTCTCTACAGAGAGAACGACTAGAACGCAGCCTCCCTTTGTTTGTAGTATGAATAGAAATCATTATTAATACCCTGGATGTTATAAACTTAGAATGAGTTATAATTGTAGTGTAATGTCAGCAGACACGGACAATCAGAAGGCATCAGTCTCATGTTAAAGGTCACATGCTGTGTTAGATTAGCTGGACGTTGATGATAACATGACCAGTGTCCAGTGTGGACTCTACGCTGATCTGAAGAAGTGCAAAGAGTGGAATTATTTGGGCTGTGTTTGAGATAGTAACACGTAGGCACTACTCAGTGTAGTGAAAGTCTGCAGGATGTAATGATACACCTTTCAAAGAGTAGCATGTTACATTGTTGCTGTGTACTTGGAAGGAAAGGAGCAGAATTGGCTGTCGTTTACTAGTATACTTGCACAGTATATATGGTGTACTTCCAGCTCTTTAATGCAAAAATGGAAATAGTATGCTTTATTTATTGTTTATTTATTTGAGTTTAATAGCACGCTACATTTTTGTTTTTCAAAAGTGTACTCGCAACAATTATTTTGGCTGGCATTTACTAGCAGTATTTATTGTGATATATTTTTAAAATTGTATGTTAGACATCAGTAAATGCCAAAATGCTTGTGTGAAGTAGCGTGCATCATTGTTACCATCATTCAGAAGTGTACTTGAAACGAAAAGACAAGGATGATTTGGCTGTTGTTTGTACATGCACAATAACTAAAATCATAAAAAATATGTAACTATATTTAGACCTAAAAAAATTAAAAAAATTAAAATAATGAAAACACAATTACTAAAATTTTTTACTTAAATGCAAACTGAAATTTAATATATATATAAATATTAATAAAACCGATAAATAGAATCCAGTGATACTAAACTCTGACTGCCGGATGTATTTAGGACAGCAGTGTTTGGAAGTCCTCAAATAGGATGCTATATTTTTGTCACATGACCTTATTGAGGTTGCATGTTTAATTCAGCAAGTGGATTACAAATGCAAAATAACCACTTTGAGAGATGATAATTGGGTTTGTAAGAAGAAATCACATTTCTAATTTCATAATGAATTAAGACATAAACGTGCAATGCAGTTGATTTGTCACATTGGAAATGCAAAGAACAAGTCAAGCGCATTGCATTATGGGAAACAGTTCTGTGCATTATGCACATGCTGTATATACGGCTGCTAAAATAGTACAAGCAGAGTGCCATTGCCACAACATCTTTGTCGTCTTCAGTTTTCAGTTGTTTTGAGGCGCTCCAGCATATTCAATGCAGGTTCGTCAGTAATTGGCCAATCAAAAGGGCTCGAGATTCCCGCTCGATACGCTGCCGTTTGTTGGACTGACAGCATGTAGTGATGGAGTGGGATTGTCTTCTATCTCTTGTTGGGTCACTCATCTATCATGAAGCAGTTGGCCGTGTTGTGTTTGTGTGGTAATGAGTGAAGTGACATTTACCCAGAGCGCACGACCAGACGCCTCGACGATCCGCAGCTGTCACATTCATCTCCGCTTCTCTGTCGATGGCTGAGAAATATACATATATAGTGTATTTATTTATATAGATTATGTTTTCTTCTGCAACATCAGCCATCAACAGAGATTATTTTGGAACCTGTGAATAACATTTTTAAAAGAACAGCATTTATTCAAAATAGATATTTTTTTAACAATATAAATCTTTACTATCACCTTTGATCAATTTAACACATCCTTACTGAATAAAAGTATTGATTTCTTTCAAAAAAGAAAGACAAAAATGATTAAAAATGGCTGTATATTGTTACAAAAGATTTCTGTTATTATTATTTTTTACTTTTTATTCATCAAAGAATCCTGTAAAAAAAGTATCACAGGTTATAAAAACATATTAAGCAGCTCAACGTTTCCAACATTGAAAATAAATCTGAAGGATCATGTGACACTGAAGACTGGAGTAATGATGCTGAAAATTAAACTTTGCATCACAGGAATAAATTACATTTTAAAGTATATTAAAATAGAAAACCATTATTTAAATTTTTCTTTTTTTTAATAAAATGTTTTGTATTTTTGATCAGATAAATGCAGGCTTGATGAGCATAATAGTCTTCTTTTAAATGTTTCCAAACTTTTGACCGGTACTGTATATACATATATATCCACACATAGTATACCTTCATCAAATCCCCGCCTCAGCCCATTCAGAAACACCGATCGGTTGGAGAGAAACATCTAAACGCCACTTCCCCTTCGCCAGCAAAAGCCTCGAAGTTCCCAGAACCAATCAGAAACCTCGTGTGCTGCTGTAACTATGACAGAAACGGACATAACCTACATTAAAGAACAGCTCTATTCCACCCACGACAAAATAAAACAAGACAGACTTAAAGGTTTTTGCACACACACACACACAAAAACATGAACTTAGCTGGTTCTGCAGTGAAAGACAATCAAATTTGTTAAATACCAATGAATTGATTCAAGTGACATTTTTGAAAATAAGGCATTCAATAACTGACTAATAACTTTTTCATTGCCATTAAAGTGAAATTACTGAACCTAAACATAGGAGCCTGATTTTATTAATTTTTTTTGCATCTGAAGTCTTCATATATAACACACACACACACACACATGTGCACAGCTTGCCTGATATTTGCATGCATAAATTACCCCATAGTACATCGAAACAAATGTACCATGTTTACTCTCGGCTAGCTTTGACTTTAAACAGTGGTTTCCGAATAAAGTGTTTCCCGGCGTACCTGCTCGGAATATGAGATGAGTCAAAACGTGTGAAGCGCTGGTGTTTGAAGGGAAGGCTTTAGACATGTGGGCAGTGTAGCATCAAATAGATTGTGTTTCCTCCCATGTAAACGGCTAATGTGTGTCGGCCGCTCTGACACAGAGGAATGTACTGAATTGCTGCAAGGGCTTTACTGGCGTTCAGAGAGACGCGGCTGGAAACGCTCTGCCGTCGTCCCCCCTACACCTTTTGCTCATCATACACACACACACACACACACACACACACACACACAATCTCTCCCTTCCCAAACTCCCTGAGCTCCTGCCATGGGCTGCTGTTGAATAGTGCTGCTCAGATTGGTGTGGACTCTGAGGAGGAGTTTTTATTGGCTGTGGGAAAAGAGATGACTGCTCAAGCATTGAAATGCTTTTACACAGACACACACACACACACACACACACACACACATAAAAGCTTATCCTGCGTTAGACCCAGGCTAGGACATTTGGCAGCTCTTTGTGTGAACAATCTTATAACTCTGTTACTAAGACCTAGTGAGCTCCCTTGGTGTCTACTACCTACACAGGCAGCTGCCTTTTAAGGGAGCATACTAACTAAAATGCAACCTCATATGGGACTTATTTGGCAACTCGTACACACTGTTCAAGTTTTACTAATTGACTCCAATAGTCTGACATTAGCGTGTTTGACAATAGGATGTTTTTCCACACGGTCCGGCTGAAGACGTGTGCACACTGTACGCTTTATAATAGTCCTTTAGACTGTTGCTTGTCAGACTGTACGGACATGATCCTCGCTATAGGCCATGTCACCCTGTAGGATCTCAGTTGGCAGTAATGTCAGACTGTACGGCAGTCAAGACACGCTAAAAACAGATGCGTGCAAGAAAACTCATCTGGAGTTTTACATCATCAATCCGTTGGGTGACTGAGAGCTGCATTACATGCGGGATAGAAATGTTGGCTAGCGGACAAAACAATCTCTAGATCATGGCTTGTCTTGAAAATAAAAATGGAACAAAATATAGACAGTGTGTGTGTGGAGCAAGTGGTGGTTTGTTGTTGTCATCAGGTTCTGCGCTCCTATTGGTTTTTTATTTGACGGTTGTTGTAGGAGAAGCCACTCTGCAGTCTTAGAAGCTGAGTGTTTTAAGATTGAACATTAGTCTGGAGAGTCGCTCTGTATTTTCGACTGCACAAGAGGCATGATCAACGGGCATAGTTCAAATGACTCTACGCAATTGGATAGTCCTTCAACCAATGAGACCAAGGATGCGGGTGACGTACTTTGCAGAGCGACGCGAAAACTCCAGGCAGGAAATGTGTAACCAAACGTGTTGGTTTGGAGCATTGATCAGGGGTTTGCAGAAGCAATGGCATTGAGAGATTTTTGCAGGTTGTGCAAAAAAAAACATGAAAGTAAGTGGTATTTACACCCACTCGAGCGATTTGTTTGCTAAACTAAAGAAGCCGTTGAGCATCTTCGAGAGGTTAAAAGGAATTGGATTGACCGTCGCTTCCCTATCGTCATCATGTTAAACCCGCCAATAGCGAGCAAGGTGGATAAGCCAGTTTGTGATTGGCAGGATCGAAATTTCTGAATTTCATTGGAAGTAAAATCTGATTCTTTTGGGATTCTCAACATTTGTCTTAGACGTAAATCACACAATGTAAACCCGGTTTAAGGGGGCTTGTTCTGGCGGGAAAGCGACGTCAATGCATACCCCCTATACAAATTAATATTTATTTAGTAAATATTAAATATAAAGATGTAATATGTATCATAGTAATTTTTCTAAATTTATCCCACAATCCCAGAATGTATTGTGATCGAAAAAAGTTATTTTAATGCTTTTACATTTTTGTCATACAGTCGGTTTCAATTCAGTTTGGGATTGTGTTGTCTGAGAGCGATATATGGAGTGTGTCCTGAGCGTATAAAGCCCTATTCGTACGGGACTAGTATTACCTGATGACCTCTAGTCATTTGTAATAATTGCGGAGGTTGTCTGTGATCTTAATCCCGTGCGAATCGGCCATGTCTGTAATTTGTAAAGTAAAAATTCCCCTGCAAATGACCTACCATATTTCCCCGAACACCGAGATCCTGTGATAATATTAGTCCCGTGCGAATCGGCATCTCTGTGATTTGGCGGGGTCGTTTATCATCCTGTGCGCCTTTTTATCCATATTTCGTGAAGAATGGAGGCTGCGTTGGAGTGTCTTGGTAGTATTTTGGGTGCTGGGTCATATCGCTATACACCATACGATACAACTATACAATTTGCAGAAAGAGAAAGCTGAAAACCATCAGATGGTTTCTAAATCACACGAGGTTCCCAGATAATACTAATCCAGTGCGAATAGGGCTTAAGGTATCTTAGATTAGAAGACATCATTATTATGCTGCCTATCTTTATCGCATCAGGAGTGAACCTATGATGCCTTAACATTCTCTCTAGATAGGCAGCGCATTAGGTTTTGGGAACATAGCTTTTTTTGTGTTGCTTGATGTTTTGAAAATACATACACATGAATATTAAAAACGCTTCAGACTTTTTGGTAGGGCCGTGGCCTTTTTAAACTTCTTCTTGATGTAGAATAAGTTTGAACGTGTTCCTCAAGAGATTGTCGTGTTCTTTCGACGTTCCCAAAGTTCTGCAACCTCGCAAGTTCCCTTTTCATCCTCGTTTTTAACTGTACCTCGCTGACGTGGGCCATATTCCCAATCTCGGCGCTCTAGATACATTTATTTTTGTCTCGGATGAGGAATATCTCTTTCTGTCGCACATGTGCGTGCATTGGGTAGGAATTAAAGAGTTTTCCCGCTCTGACAGGTGGCTCTGGCTGGTGTCGCCGGGCTCTCAGGGGCCCTCCGGAGATCAGGTAATTGCGAGGGGTTGGACCTGCTTCGGTGTCACACAGGTGGTGTGAAGCGCAGTCGCTCCGCTCACCTGAAATATTCACGTTCCTCCAGAAGCTCGGCTTTGATCTCCCCTTGCAATCGACAGGGGAACGGCGGGAGGAAGAGAAACAGCACAAACAACAGGAAAAAAGGAGCACACCCGAGAAACAAACAGATTGACATTTCTTAAGAGAGAATAAACAATGGCAGGTTATCCGTGTTATCCGCTGCTTGCCATTTTTCACCCCCACCTCCGTCGATTTCTTCTGGAAAGTGGGCCAGTGTTTCTCGTGTGTGTGTGTGTGTGTGTGTCGTCGAGACTTTGCTCGACTGATTTGGTGCCGTTTGTTATGGATTGTCAAGTCGCTGGCCCCCATTTATATCGCTCTTTTTAACACACTTATATTTACTCTACAATAAATTTTACCGAGACACTTCCCCTCCTTTTTTTTTTAAAGCCGCACAGTGAATTTTTCAATAGTCCGCATTCTTGACTGTTGCTTATTAAACTGCAGTGTGAATAAATAAACAAATACCAGAAACCATCACTTATTCTGTGAAAGCTGCAAGAGTTCATCTAGGCCAGGTTTTTTTTCTTCTTCATGCCAGTATATGCACGGCCACAAAGTCAGCGTTTGCGTGAGATAATGGCTGGTCTGATTGTAACCACAGAGTGGAGTGTGAAAAGAACAATGAGCCATTATGATGATGATAAATAATGTGGACTCATTTGGACGTTCATTTAGACGTACGTTTGCACAGAGCGTTTGCTGCACTAATTGGAAGAACTTTAATAATGAATGTTAAAGAACTAACTAGTTTGAGTGATAAAGGGACAAAGAAAGTTCTGAATAGAAAGGATAAATAACTGAGTAGTATAAGAATAATGCCTGAACTTTGTATTTTGATCACTTCTTGCGTTGTTTTTTGCCTCTTCACGATGACTTGCTTAATTTAGTCCCAATTTGTAAGTCGCTTTGGACAAAAGCGTCTGCTAAATGACTAAATGTAAATAAGACACGAGACTAGTCTCGTCACAGGTCAGGGTTATTTGCTTAGCTAAATGCTTTGATATTTGTTGATGGCATCATTTTTTTTATTGTTAAAGAACTGCAATTGATCACATTTTCCTATCCCAATTTAAAAGTGTATAATGTCTGCATTATCGGGCAGAATTGAGTTTTCTTGAACACTTTTCCTCTCCGCCATCAGTGCCATCAGACTCTCTGCCAAGAGTCGCATATTCAGTGTTTGTGTGTTTTTATTTTATTTTTTATGGAGGAATCAACCTAGAATTACATGTGCTCATCTCTTAACAGTTAAGCTGAAATTGGAGAACATATTTTACCATCCAGAAAAATTACACACTTCATCCTTAATGCGCAGAGACAACTGTAAGTAAGCCACCGGAGGACAGGGCACCACTGGAGTCTAATTCTGGGGAGATTTAAACATTAGAATTGACAGAAAACACTAAAGATGTTATTTTTCATTTTAGTCGCATTAACTAAAACTGGACAGTGCATTCATGAAACCGACCATGCCAAAAATGAGTATATAGAGGGGTTAAGAGTGTAAGCGTGAGTTTATTCATGACTGTATGTGTGGAAATGTGTAAGTTAAGTTAAGCAACTTTTTAAAGTAAATCTGTTCTGTTTGGTGCAGAAATGACACTCTCCTGTAAAAATAATAATTTGCTCAGATGTAGCTCTTACTATGAGCAGTAGGTGGACCGTTTTTCAATCCTTCAAATGAGCAGGGGTCTCGACAGTGGCTCTATAACCAGTCAATATTTCCAGCCCCCTGCTGAGGAGCAACTTTGGTTTAAAACCCTCTGATAGATGGTTGAGGGGTTTTATTCCAAAGTGACAGCACTACGTGTAGAGAGCAGAGATCAGTGTGTGTGTGTGTGTGTCTCAGTGCCCGACAGATAAAGCGGTTCCGAACAGAACGTGTGT
Source organism: Leuciscus waleckii (assembly GCA_900092035.1). Lineage (NCBI taxonomy): Eukaryota > Metazoa > Chordata > Actinopteri > Cypriniformes > Leuciscidae > Leuciscus > Leuciscus waleckii. The sequence continues at coordinate 5,440,240 of FLSR01004888.1, read as the reverse complement.
TTTAGACAGGGTGTTGACGGATTGCGGCGTGCTAGGTGCTAAAACTCCTAAATGAAGTGCAGCGTGACAACTAATTCCTGACGACGTGAGTCACACCTTCCCGATCATTGTACCGCTCGCGCTCGTCTTAAGAGCCTGCCGTGTTTTCTGCGGAGAGCCGGCTGATGGTTTGGGGATTAATTATTCGGAATCATTTCCCAGTCTCTGCTGGCAGGTTTCGAAGGGTGTCAAGATAAATTCACACATCATAACACAGTATTTTAAACATGTGATGTTCATTTTTGTGTGTGCTGTGCACTGTTCCTCATTATAAAGGGACATCGCATTTTACAGTGTGATTGACAGATTCCTAATGTACATCTTCTGATGTCACCATTAATGATTTGCTGGACTTTGTGCGACTCTTGTGCACTGCATGATCCATATATTTCATTGCACAGTGATTGATTTTTGATAGCTTGAGAGACGTAATGGAGATTTTGGTTATGTTTCAACTTTGTCTCAGATTTTTCGACCACAATTTCTCTGGTGCAACAAATTAGAAGTAAATGAGTCATTTTTTGACATACGGTAAGAGAATTGATCTATAAAATTAATGTGGATACACTCTTAGAAGAAAAGGTTCTATATGGAACCTTACATCATCAGGGGCTTCATTTATAGAACCTTTTAGGGGTTCCAATAATGGGATCATTTTATGGACATCTTTAATTAATTTATTTTAATTATTTTTTTTATTTTGATTATATGTTAAACCAGCTAATAAACCTACTTGAATTGAAAATTAAGAATATTTCTCCTTAAATAGAACTTCTATGGCATAAAGGTTCTTTAAAATTAGGTCAAGAACCCTATGGATCTATATAGAACCCCATGGAAGAGTGTAGGAGCTCAGATCATTTGACGAGAATTGTTTGAGTTTATACTGAGATCTCTGATTGTAGTTTTGTCAAATCTGAGCACAGTTTGAGACATTGTTGATGACTTTCAAACCACTAGAGGAGAAGCATGTGAGGTTACTCTTCACTTTATCTCAAAGCTTTCTAGAAGAAGCAGTTGAGATATTAGAAAGATCTAATTTGTGATCAAGCTCTCGTACGGGTAAACAAATGAAAGCAGGAGAGCTGGAGTGCATGGCAGCTCTGAGCACGTCCAGCAGGGCCACTTTCCTCTTTCCTCTCTCCTGTCCAAGTCAGGGCAGATAACGGCTCATCTTCCATCTCTGCCATGGACATCCGCCAGAACCGGCCCTATCCTGGATCTCTCCCAAACTACAAAAAAAACAAAAAGCCGAGAGAAGTGCTGTTGTTTTTGTGCGTGTCGGAGGGTTTGGGGGGTGGGGTTGGTGCAGTATTAATGCGGGGGCCAGACTAGACTCCAGCGATGGGCCGTATTGATTGTGTTGATTTGATTCATTGATCGATCTCTCCTCTCGAATGTGGCGTCTGAGAAGCGGCACTAATCTGAAACAGCTAAGGACAAATCTTCTGCCTTACACACAAATGGAGGAGATAAGAAAACGTATGAAAAGAAACTGCACTTATCTAAATCATAGACTAGCACTTCTGCTGTCCCTCACTGTGGCCTGTGTGTGTGTGTGTGTGTGTGTTGGAGGCTTGGTGCATGATTGGACCTTCTCTTTCCACACTGATGTTTATATTTGTGTGTTTCTGTATAATATTCATGCATGGTTGCATATGTGCATGCAGAAGTACTATTGCTGTAGATATGATTTGCATAGTATGCATGCAGGTTTGCTTATATGCATGCTTAGGTAATCTATAGTAGATTGCATTTTATATCATACATGCAGTGTTGCATATCTGCATACTCAAGTAATGATCCTGTATATACCATTTTTTGGTATTATATGCATGCGGGATTGCATAAATGCATGCACAGATACCGGTCCTGTAGATAGCATTATTTGCATGATGCCCATGCAGCAATCTGCATGCATAGGTGACGTCATCTTTTTTTATAAAGTGCATGCAGTGTTGCATATCTGCCTGCATGCATGAGTAATGATCCTGATAGGATTGTTTGTATAATATGCATTTTAATGCAACTGCATTTTATGCAAATTCTTTTTTATATAAAGTGCATGCAGGGATGCATGTTTGCATCCACGAGTAATGATCCTGTAGATATTTTTGTATAATGAGCATGCAAAGTTGCATATCAGCATGCATAGGTAATGGCCTTGACTGTTCATTTTTTTTTCTTTTTTTTTCTTTCTGCGAGTGTGTGTTGGATGCATGGTGCATGGTTGTATCATTCTCTTCAACACTGATGTTTGTATTTGTGTTTATTCTGTGTGTCGTTGCTCTTTTGGTAAAATTTGGTTGTATAACATGCATACAGAGTTGCAATCTACATGCATAGGTAATGGTCCCCGTCTGCGTGAACCTTTTGTGTTTTTTTATGAGCGTGTGTGTGTGTGTGTGTGTGTGCAGCAGGGGTTTAGAGGCAGCGCAATCACCAGGCAGAACAGAGTGGATCTATAAATTGATGGAATTCAAAGCCTGCAGCATCGATTACCATTATAACAAACAGCCGAGCCCAGAACGTCTGATTATTTTTAGACAAAGATTCTGTGCTCTCAGCAGCAATTCTGCTGATGCTGTCACACTCGCAGACATCTGCCTATGATTGCAATTAGATGGGATACAAAAAGAAAAATAATACCTCCATCTGCATTTTTTCCCCCTTGTTTCCCATAACCACCCACTTTTTTTTTTCAGTTCATTTCTGCTGGTCAAAACACTCTGGCTCACTGGTTGAGAGCTCTCTTGCTTTTCCCACGTCAACTTCCTCTCTTCCCTGCTGTCATCAGCGAGAGGTGCCATAGATTCTGTGCTAATCGATGGTAAAGATTTTAACGAGCTCTATAGTGAATCTGAAGGTTATATCTTTGTGTTCTAACAGTCTGTGTATTTACAGTATACTTTTTCATTTGTGGGCCTTCATGCTTGTCTGGTTATTGCAGACGACAAGCTCTCAGATGTGATTTAGTTAACCCCTGGTTATCTTTTGTTTTCTTTTTGGTGCTTTCATATATCTCAGTCCCTCGTAGACGTTCGATTCAATGTCAAGTTCAACCGTCGGCTTCTCTCTCCTCCTTTGCATATCCAAATGGGCGGCTCTACGGAGTTGGTCCACTGCACGTGAACGTTAGCACCTCAGCCAATCAATTTTCCTCAGTGGATGCTGGCCTCAGCAGGCCCCGCCCCCCTGACATCGGCAAAGCTAACTCATCAATTACAGATGGATGTTTGACTGGCACAGGCGTAATGACAGGTACTCAATATTGACCCAGCTACCCACCACATCCTGAAAATACAGGCCTGATTGCCTTTTCCAAACCCTTAAAACGTCGAACATTTGACTGAAGATGTCTTCTTTTTACACACAAGTGTGGCTTTTTTCCAATACTGTTCAATAGTGACATTTCTTTGTGGTTTCCTGGAACTAGGATCTGATTTAAATGAATTTTCTCTCATCTTT
>FLSR01004888.1:5418304-5436530 GCA_900092035.1 Leuciscus waleckii | reverse complement strand
GGCAAGTGTTATTTAAATAAACTCCTGATGTACTTACAAACTCTCCAATGCCTCGTTTTATGAGTACAGAACCTATTTGTACTACTGTAGAAGTTTGGTACCATTCCAGGCATTATTAGTGGGGTAATTTACGGGATACATCCTTGGATCCATTAGCGTCTGCACTAAACCATCCGGCTGATATCTCTAAATAAGCTCTAACGTTAATAATGTTCAACCAAGGGGGAAAAAGGCTTCTGGGCGGGTGTTTGACTCGAGGTCATGGTGCAAACGACCCTATAGGTTGAAATTACTCCAAACCATCCCTTTAATTTGGACACACTAAAAAGTCCCTCATAATAGCGTAGAGACACTCAAAATAAAGGCTCTTAACTGGCATTGATGGTTCCATGAAGAACCTTTAACATTCAGGGACCTTCAACCTTTCCATTCCACAACAGATTCTTTAAAGTGAAAAAGGAATAACTTTTAAAGAATTCCTTTATTTATAATGTAACAAGTGACCCTGAAACACAAACTGGCCGTCCAGATCCTCACACTTCCAGGCTCCAGTGAAGAGCTGTTTTCTTATATTCCTCAGAGAATGTGTAAAATCTTGACTCTCTATAGACTCTCTAAACATTCTGCATAACATACTGCAACATTCAAGTAACTAAAGCAAGAAATCGTTAAAAATGGAAACAAAGAAGAACAATAGCTAAAAAAAAAAAAAAAAAGAGCTGAAAAGGAACAATAGAAAAAAAAAAAAAAAAAAAAAAAAAAAAAAAAAAAGAGCTGACATTTAATTCCAAACACACAGTCCTACATATTTATTTAGAATTAGGGTCATGCGTTTTGCACACCTGCTGTTGTAGAGAGACGACCATTCTTTACCGAGTACAAACTCATCAAACAGCGCGAAACTTGTTATTGGCTTGATCCCATCAGGGTTTGATGGCTCTTCTAGATCTGTTGTTGTCCCTCAGATGTCAGTCAGATTAGCTGTACTCTGCTTTCAGATAATAGAGGTTAAATGAACCATCACAGTCCACGAAACTCTTCCTGGCCCTGAACAATTATGGCTTAACTGCTCTCTGTAAATGAATTCTATAAAAAAAGATAATTGGTGATCATGTTGATCATTGGTGTTTCTATTTTAGTGTCTTGCCAGTCAAGTGCAGAACTTCAGGGAATAAATGCCGTCATGAGGGTTTTAAAGCTCAGATACTCGTCCTTTTTGTGCAGTTCGGCGTCTGAAGTGCCTCTGGAGGTCAAATTATCTACTTTATTACGTGTCCCGGAAACACAAACTGGCCGTCCGAATCCTCCCCATCATCACACTTCCTAGACTCCAGCGAAGAGATTGAAAAGCATCCGAGCAGTGGCGCAGAAAGCCGTGCCGTAAATCTAGGGCTGTGTTACCGCTTTTTGTCCTCAGGAATTCTTCCTCTCGCATTAGATAATTTTCTAAATTGCCTTAAAGTAAGAGTAGAGATTAATTAAAACATAGAGAATTTAATTTTATGTCATGTACAAATTTGGTACAGTAATTGAAAAGCCCTCGCTCTCATTTTATTAGTTTTAGTTTGAACAGAAAGACCTTTGACTGTGAGAGAATGAGACATGTAGTAGGTTTTATATATTTAATATAAGTTCAGAGGTTTGAGGTTGAGAAGTTTACATTTCTTATGCTTACCAAGCATTTACTTGATTAAAAAATACAGTAAAAACAGTAATAATGTGACGCTTTCTATGTGAATATATATATAGTCAAATGTAATTTATTCCTCACATGATGTCACATGATCCTTCAGAAATCATTCTAATATGATGATTTGATGCTCAAGAAACATTTATGATTATCAATTATGAAAACCGTCATGCTGCATCACATTTTAGTGTTAAAACATGATACCATTATTTTGATGAGTTTAAAATTTCAAAGAACGTGTATGTATGTATTGTCAAATTTATTTGAGTTTTTTCTGAAAAAAAAAAAAAATTTATGTACATGGTTTGGCAAGGAAGAAGAACAGTAATACATGTGAAACAATGTTATTGTAATGGAACGTGTACAAAAAAACAGCAGTTCTTTCTCTCATATCGATTTTGTTAGTGCTACTCCTCTACAGTCGCTCTTGCCCATATTTCAGTCTTTCTGTTCACCAGATCAACTGCATAAGATGGATATTGGTGAATATTCAGCGTTCCTGTGCATGTGCCATCGCTCGCTCTCGCTCTCTCTCTCTCTCTCTCTCTCTCTCTCTCTCCTCTCTCTCTCTCTCTCTCTCTGTGTGTTAAGCCCCGCCCCCTCCGAGGCATCAGCCAACAGCAGCTGTTCCATATTCATCAAGCTCTTCAGTCTTAAAGAGACCGACACTGAGCGTGCACACACTCATTCTGCCTCACACACACTCACCGTAGCGCTCGCTCTCGCTCTCTCTCTCTCTCCGCTTCACCCTGATCTGAGCAGACCCCCTCCCCCTCACTCACACACTCACACACACACTCACACACACACTCACACACACACACACACACATGCGTACCTGAGTCGGTGGGCTGCACTGCTGGAGGGTCTCTCCACCTCAACTTTCCTGAAGGTGTTCGCTGGTGTGTACGGGGAGAGCGAGTGTCCGGTGTATCCGCTTCTCTTCTTCTCTTCCTCCTGGAATGATAACACTGGGCTGATGGACATTTCCGAACTTTGCATCCCTGATCCTCTCAGCTATCATAACCAGTAGGTCATCTTCTCTCTCTCTCACGCACTAACTCCTGTGTTTGCTTCTCAACTCTCTGATAGCACAGTTTCCTGAACTTCACGCTTGCATCTTCTGTTTCACACGCATGGTTCAGATCCAGACACTTTTCTCGGCTTGCTTAGATAGTGTGTGTGTGTGTGTGTGTGTGTGTGTGTTGCAGTTTGGGGTCAGCAAGATTATTGTTTTCAAATAAATGAACACTTTTATTCAACAATGATGCATTCAATTGATCAAAAGTAAAAGAAAAGACATTTATGTAAACAAAAAAATGCATTAACAAAAAATATTGTGCAGAACAACTGTTTTCAACACTGATAATAATCAGAAATGTTTCTTGAGCATCAAATCATCATATTAGAATGATTTCTGAAGGATCATGTGACACTGAAGACTGGAGTAATGATGCTGTAAATTCAGCTTTGATCACAGGAATAAATTACATTTTAAAACGCATCCAAATAGAAAACAGTTATTTTAAGTTGCAATAATATTTCACAATATTACTCTTCAAATAAAAGTCTTCTTGGTGAGCAGAAGAGACTCTTTCAAAATCATTACATCGTTTCTCGCTGTTGGCTCCGCCCCTCGTGTTTGGCCACGCCCCTCTCGTTTGGCCCCGCCCCTTTCCACTTTCTGTTCCTCCCCTCTTGTCCTTCTTATTCCCCTCTCTTCTTTACTCCTCCTCGTATTCCTGCGCTTCTGTAGTTTCAGAACCTCTCTCCGACTCTCACTCCGTGTGTTTATTTCACTGAAGGCACACAAACCAATTCATCCCTCCAGTTTCAGCTCTAATAGTGTAACACTGGTGTTTATTGACGTTACTTTCCACATCCAGCCAGTCTAACATCAGCATTTAAGCTTCCAGAACCTGAATAAAACACCCCAGAAAATGAGCCGGCCCGTTCCCATGGAGAAAAATCCTCCACTGAATGTCTTTAAGTTCAAGTCCCTCTCCGTTTAAATTCCCATCACTCTAATCCGGAGCTGCGCCTTCCAGTTCCTCTTCAGGTAAAGGTGACGTCGGGAGGAATGCTTGTCACGCGTCTCTCATTATACGCGCTATGACATTTTACATTTTTCCTCGTTAGCGGCCTTCCTTTTTCGGGAGCTGTGTTTGAAGCTTCGACACGATCCACCGTCAGACCTCTCGACTCAGAAGCCGACTCCTCGTTTGCTTTCCACTTGACACAAATGTCATCAGTGACAATCAGAATTTACAAGATTAGCGAAACGTCTGGAGCGGATGGGGGATCATGCTAGCCGTATCAGCACAGACTGTGGCGTATAATGAACAGAAACAAAGCCTCATTAATGGATTGACAGGAGAATCAGATGAGTTATTTGTGTTAATGGAGAAGTTATTAGTGTCTTCAGTGAAACATCTATAAACAACATATGTGGCGTACTGTTGATTACCACAGACAATTTTTAAATCTTTTTTTATTTATTACAAAATTTGAAATATTCAATAATGCACGTACAATCCTTTTGATGGGTTTAAAAGTGGAACTCGTTCATTTATTAAAGCATTTACAGAATATTTAATATGTTATTTGAGCTGAAGTGTCATTTTATTCGCTAATTTTGCTTGCATAAACAAATGTTGGAGATTTAGTTTCTATTGTAATCAACAGAAACATTTATGAAATGCAGTATGTTCATCTTCTATCATATAATGTGGAATCTTTCTCAAGGTCGGGAAAATGGTGATTACAGTAACGTCTGACATATTCTTGGTGAATTAAATCATCTCAAATATTCTCCAGAGCTACAGTACTACTATACACCATAAACATGTTTGCTTTTATTTGCTTTACTTTATTATGTTGAAAGTTTTTACTTGACAAAAAAGTAAATTTTTTAGTACTGAATTATTTTCATATACATATACAGTACAATAATCTTTACATTGCACTTCAGTGTATGTCAAAGAACATCTTGGTACAAAATACTTTTATATATTGCTAAAATATTAAAATATTGCTATTCTAATTTTTTTGCTATTCTAAATTTTAAGGTCAGCTGCCCAGAAATATTATTTTTCATTAATAAAAGATAAATGTATATGTTTTACATTGACCTTTTTTTAGCACAAAATGTGTTTTCTCTCTTATTTCATGAGATGCACTTATGTTGGGAGCAGAAGTACAGGGAACTGTGTTTTCTCAACTGTGAAATGTATGTGACTTTTGGGGTGAATCAAAACATACTCAGATTATTCTTCAAGAAATACATTTTGTTTTATATTTTAGGAAATGTGTGTAAATATAATAAAGCCTGTTTTAGGATGATTAAGATTGTTTGCATTGACACTATTGTCATGTCAATTCTCTCCCCAAAACTGTCATTTGAAAGTCATTCACAAAAATGTAAAGTATCTTAATGACCCCAAAAATAGGCTTTATAATCATCAGGCAAAATATAAAGGTTTTTTTATTTTATTTTTTGCTTCAATATGGCCTGTTCTTGACCAGGTTTTGTGAGATTCATCAGTTTTGCCTGTTTTTCTGTTTTTAGGAGGTGTTGGAGATGGTTTCGCCTGTCCTCAAGAGTTTCCAAGCTGAGGTCAGTCAACACTCACTGTTTAATTCAGATAACATCAAATCCACCTCGAAAATGACACTGTTCCTGCTGGAGAGATTTGGAGAATTAATACATTAAAGTGCCCCTATTATGCTATTTAAAATGTTCCCAATTTTGTTTTGAAGGTCTGATTGGTCTTCTCTGCTCTGATTGGTCAGATGACCCAGTCTGTTGTGATTGGTCTTCTCTGCTCTGATTGGTCAGATGGCCCAGTCTGTTGTGAATGTGATTGTTTACTCTGCTATGATTGGTCAGATGACCCAGTTTGTTGTGATTGGTCTACTCTGCTCTGAATGGTCAGATGACCCAGTCTGTTGTGATTGGTCTACTCTCTGCTCTGATTGGTCAGATGCCCCAGTCTGTTCTGATTGGTCTACAGCTTACAGAACATGTTGTATGGCTTGGGTTTTACCGTATCAATCTCATCAAAGTGGATTTGCTTTGTCAGCAGAAAGCAGCGTCTTCTCGACATGAACAACACGAACCAAACTCTTCCAGTCTCAGCTACAACTACGGTGTTTGAGGGCGGGGCAAAGCAGACGTGGTTCGCGGGCTTCTAATGAAGACCATAGGCTGGCATTATGCAAATTTGTTTTCAAACCCACATAGGTTCAAGCAGGGAGTAAGACTGGAGTTACTGACGACGGTTCTTTCTTTTGGAAGACAATAACTTTATTAAGCACTTTGATCTTTGAATCTTTACAGACCTTTTACTTTCACAAACTGCTATACTACGCAGGTAATGTCAGAACACACATAATAGGGGCACTTTAAATAACGTCCAAATCAATTGATTGCATTTAGGGCTCTGTCATTATTTCTGGATGTCTTATGTAAACACAATAAGCCACTTTCCCAGCACACACTGGCATCAAAAATCTCTCAGCATCACGTCATCCATATCTCCCCCCCCCGCTGTATTGACTGGTATCATTTTCCCGTCAGACTTAAGTAGCATCTCTCCTCCATTAAGACGCAGTACTGGAGGCCTCTCTCACTCTCTCTGTCATCCTGGTGTAATGGTGCACTCCCCGTTCCTTCCCTGACATGCTCCTGTCGAGAAAGTCATCTGATCTCCTCTCAGAGTCAGAGCCGCTGCTCCAGCCATTAAACAGCACATCATAAATCATATTTGCGCTCCTCGTCTGTGGTCCAGAATGCTCAGGCATACTGAAACGATAGCGCAGGTTTCCCGTCTGATCAGGAGTGATTCGCTGCCGTCCTCTGGCATGCAGGGATGTGAAGGCATTCTTGTAGAATATATGAAGAGTTCAGATGCAAAAGCCTCTAAGTCCATCTGAATTTTTTTTCTAGAATGATCATTTTTATAAAGCTTGTATATTTAAGTGAAGTTATTTCACTTAAATGACAATTAATAGGTCATTTGCATTGCCATTTAAGTGAAATTATTTAACTTAAATATACAAGCTTGATAAAAATGATCATTCTAGAAGAAAATTTCAGATGGCACTTAGAGGCTTTTGCATATGAACTCTTCATATCCACATGGGTTATAAAAGCCTGATCACAACAGAGAAGTGTTTTAGGCCTGATAACAAGTGGTCAGCCTCGACAGATCGCCTCTCATGCCTGGTATTAACATGCATCTCAGATCTGTCTCCAGTGGCCACTTGTGATTGTATTTCATCCAGTTTTTTCAGCGTAGGGCTCGTTGTGAGAGCAAGGTCCGGTTGAACAGACTTAACATGGAACAAACCTCATACTCGAGGGTGCGCTTGTCTGTGTCATTAAACCTGCTGAATACATGTTTTCATGTTCCCACTGGATAAAGTCCTGGCCTATATGTACTTATTTACTTAGCTGGATATCTTGTTTCACTTGGAAATGTGTCCGGTTACAGGAGTAAAATGATATTATTAAGTTTAAAATAATGTTTTTCTATTTGAATATACTTTAAAATATATATTTATTCCTGTGATGCAAAGCTGAATTTTCAGCATCATTTACTCCAGTCTTCAGTGTCACATGATCCTTCAGAAATCATTCTATTATGTATAGACCAGATTTAAATATATATAATAAAATATTTGTACTCGTCAATGCCCTAATGCTGTGATTATATTCACAATATACTGTGTATATATATTTGTTTTGCACTGCTTCAAATTTTTTCATAAGCTACAAATAGCTCCATATCAATCTGGTCTTTTTAAGAGGGTTTTAAAAAATCCTTTTATATAAATCACACTTGGAAAACTTGATTTGCAAATGCAAATTAGTGAATATAAATTGTAAAATTATATTAAAAAAATTATTGTGTAGAGCGGCACAACATGCTGTTGAATATACTTGCATATAGCTTGAGTGTCTTGAATACTATAGCTTAGGTTATTATTATATAATAAAAATATTAAGGACAAGTTTTTAATTAAAACAAAATATATATTTTATTATACTGAATTTATATGAAAACACATGAGATACACAGCAGCTGGTGAACAGGTGTTTCACATCACAGCTGTTACTATATTGTGTTTTAGCACGAATGAAACGGTCTGTACATTTTATAACATGCAGTTTCCAAGACTGAAAGCAGCCCTGACTGAGAGGTGCATGATGGGTAAACTTCACAGTGACCACTAACTGCGCTGGAAAAGTTTAACAGTGAGAGTAAACTCTGAGAGCTGGCAGCGTTATGTAGGTGGAGTGTGTGTTTGTGTGTTTTGTGTCCCTCTGAAGCGTGTGTGTTTTAGGTCTCTTCGGCCCTCGTTCTCCTCCCTTCTCCAGCGCTGCGCTTTCTCGAGGTCCCTGGTGGTTCTTGGACCCTTATCGTGCCGCTTTTAAAAGAGAAGTCGTCGGCTTTGAAGTGTTTGCGACATGACAGGTTTCTCTTTTCTTTCTCTGTTTCATTTGTGCGTGTCCCTCCCTCTCCTCCCCTCCGCCTCGCCTGCTAATTATCGTTAACCAGGCGGCTGATTAGAAACACGCGTCGACCTAGATTCCCGAAGCGTTCGGTCGCGTGAAAGGGTTAATCCCCGAGCTGGTGGCTGTCATTGGTCGTCTCCATCCTCCTTCTTCTTCTTCCTCCTCGTCATCTTTCCTGTTCTTTTCTCTTTCGGAGTGGAAGAGAGCTAATGAGGTCCCGTCAGAGCCGGGGAGAGGTGTTAATTTGGCCTGTGAAGTAGAAAGGAGATTAAGGACAGTAAGAAGTCGAGTTTACGGCTTAAAATACATCGCTGTCCTTATTAATCCAAAGGCCCTGGGAGACCAGCAGCACTTTTTGGTTTTATAATGAAGAGTGTCTTATAATGAAGGTAATTTTAATAAAATTTACTGCGAGGAGGCTGGCGTCGGACGGCGCGTTCATGTCTTAATAAGTCGGCCGCACCGCTGGGTCTGATGTCGAGAGGTGTCAGAGATTACTCCCTTTGAGAAGTGTTACGCACCTTATGATGGGAAAACAGTTCAAACTTTTTTCAAGCATGTAGAAAAGGAGACCCTAGCCAAGCAAAACACTTGGAATTTGACATAATTTAGAACAAATCCAAATGGGAATTAAGATTGCGATACAAAAACTACATGTTTTTAGGGAAAATCAGTTCCAATTGGACTATAAGGGTAAAATGCGTCATAAGGAAATTAATCATGACTTTTGAAATAATAGTCTGAAAAATAATTTTTTTTTTTATTGAACATTTTATTGAACTTTTTACACGAAATCTATAAAATCTATTTTGTTAAGTATCATATTTGATACATCAGGCTCATATGATATACACTGTAAAATTCAACAGTGATTCTAACTAACACTTTTTAGTTAACTTAATTGTAAAAATCTAGTAATCTGTACTATTCACATACTATTCTTTGTTTACTCGGAAAACCCAAGTTAAGATTAATTGATTGGTTTGAGTGTGAGTTTTTGAGGCGGGGAAAATCTTAGGACTTTTGACTCATTTCCCCACTTCTGCAGTTATTTTTCTCTGTTTGCTTTCACTCATTTCCCAAAGTCATCTTGAATGTTGAAATTTTAATACAACTGAAAAATTTGAGAGAACATCGCACAAGCTGACTTCATAAATTGATGATGATTTTCCTAAAATGTTTTTTAGTCACCATTATGGCGATTAGTGTTCCCTTTGGTTGGGCACTTGGAACTTAATTTATACTATTGTAATTATCTTCCCATTGATGCAGTGATTGCAACAAGAAATCAGTTATTCAGTTTCAAAGGAAGAGAAGAGTAGGCTATATATATATATATATATGAATGATGTATAACATAACTATATTTTATGTCAATTAATTATCTTTTATAATTTTGTTGCTAACACTTATGTCCTAAACACCTTGTGAAACTTTTAATTGGGTTTACAGTATATAATCCCTCTATATTTGGACAATCGTGCAATTGATCACACTTGAGTCGCACAGACTTCAACACTTCAGCAAAACACAACAATGGTAACAATTATATTTTATTTAAAGTAACTTTTTTTTTAAGTAAGTCCAACTAATTAGATTTTACAGTGTAGTGAGAACGCCTCAGTTTTAATCAGAGGCTCAAACTGAGCAAAATATGCAATTTGGAGCAGATGCTGATATTAATACGCCACAACGTATGATGAAATTCTGATGCTTGTAATGTAAACCAATGAGATGTTTATAACAGCACAGCAGATACTTACATATAATGCATACTCTAAATATCAGTCATCACTCTAAATCTGTCAATATTAAGTCTTAGTAAGATGATATTTAAATGCTTAGTTTTATGATCAAAGCTCTGTAGTTTTAAAACATATAATGCAATGCAATGATTGAGAGATGAACTAATAAACCTTCCTCATAAGCCTGATGGATTTGATTCTCACATATTAGCATGATTTTTCTGAAAAATTAAGTAAACCTGAGAAAAAAAGTGTTTATCTTGAAATATTACTAACAATATTAAAGTTATTCTTACGTTTACTTGATAAACACAGTGCAGATTTCACATCAGAAAGACATTTTTACAGTTGCACTAAAACATCTTTTACTTGCTAAAAAAAGTAAAGCGATCAATCAGACGACAGACGGCATTGTGTCCAACAGGTTTTATACAGCAAAGTTTTGATTCTTTGAGGTTTATTATTGGGATCGGGATCGGGATATTCTGATAATTATGATACAGATCCCGAAATGAATCTAGTACACTTTCTTTTAGGATGTTTTGATGCTTTTGTGTTGCTGGTTTAAGACGTCAAGCCCAAATGAAGCAGTCAGCTAATTTTCTCTCCCTCTCAGTGTCTGTTGGCGCTCGCAGTGAGAAAACATCCACGCAGGGCCCTAATTATGAAAACTTGCTTTTACAAAGATAATCCGAGGAGTAATTTAGCGTGCACAATGAGAGTCGTGGCGCTGTGCAGATGGAGAATCTGTAAATAGTTCGGAACATGTAATTAGCAACTCGGTTCTGTTTCGTGCCATTAACCCCTGCGGCCCAGAAATCCTCACCCGCCATTATCAGACGAAGAGGTAAAACGCAATCCAGCTGACTGCACATCCCGAGCGAGACGCACAAATCATCCGGCCCAGCTCGTGGGGATTCGCAGTCAGACACCTGTTTTCTGGGGCAGGAGGGTCTCGGCTGCTTCAGAACAGCATTTAAGACACTCAGCACTAAATTATTAATCTGTGGACTGGAGTGGATGGGTTTTCTGCACACTTGCACACATTAGTGAAATCCTGGTCCTGCGCTCCAAGTGGATTTCCTTCTGGATGTGCTTGTTCCAGTGTTGTGCAGAAAAGCAAAAGGACAGGATAGGACACTCTCTGAGTTTGAGGGGTTTATAGCTAATAATGTGCTAGATTGAATTTCTAGGCGTTTGACACTCTTTATTTGACACGTATAAGTTATTGGGGAGAGAAAACATGAACGTGATCCAGATATGTTGCATGTTTAGTGTTGCTCCAAATGGACCTATTTAGCTTTAAAGTCAACATGAAATAAAAAAATTGATTATAAATGCTATTGTTTAAAAATTTAGGCTTAGTAAGATTTTTTTTTATTTTTTTTAAGACAGTTATTTTATTAAGCAAGGATGCATTAAGTGGGACTGTAAACATTTATAATGTAAATAAAAAAATGCATTTGATCTTTCTATTAATCAAAGAAAAAAAAAATAGTAACCGATTTTAATATTGATAATAATCAGAAATGTTTCTTGAGCAGCAAATCATCATATTAGAATGATATCTAAAGGATCATGTGACACTGAAGACTGGGGTAATGATGCTGAAAATGCAGCTTTGATCACAGGATATAAATTACACTTTAAAATATATTCACGTAGAAAACTGTTATTTTAAATCGCAAAAATATTTTACAATATTACTGTATTTGCTGTATTTTTTTATCAAATAAATTACTTATTTTCAAAAACATTCAAAAATCTTGCCGCCCCAAACTGCTGAACATCAATGTATGTCTTAATGTGAACAGTGCATGTTATAAAAAAAAAGAAAGAAATGTCTTTATAGTCTTTTATTCCAAATAATATAGTATCTTGCTTCTGCCTCTTCACCCCCAAAAAAATATTAATAAATAACATCATAGTGCATATTTTGTGACCCAATCAAATCACAATAAATGAAATGAAAACACAATAAAAGTCCCGCCCTACTTTTTTATTTTTTCAATATTCTGCTTCATTAAAAAAAATTACATTATGGATTGTTAATGTCATTTTGTGTTGGCTTGAAACTTTCATGCTGAATCTCAGTATATTTTGGAAGGTGTTTGCTTGTTGTTAAGGAGGATCTATCTCAGGAACCGTAATTTATACAACATCATAAATCATAGCAGTTGGTGTGCTGTTTGTTCATAGCTTGATTCGGGCCTGTGAGCTCGACTGACCTTGTGGTGTGGCCTGAATATCTGCCGCAAGGTAAGTCGCTCGCTCTTTGATCCAGCGACAACACGTAGGGCCGGTCCTTCCTCTGCTTTTTGATTAATTCCTGAAGGAAATGATAATTCATCTTGATGTATAAATATGTTATGAATCGTGGAATAAATCAAAGAGTAAAGGCACGATAATTAATTATAGCAGTATCTAAGAGAAGAGAGTGTGTTATGTCGCTTGCTTCCTCTCAGCGTTATGATGAGAAGAGCTGTAATTACCTTCCTGTTCGAGAGGCTGCCTCCGGCTGTGCCGATTTGTACGCTCCTGTGGGCCTGCCGGTCGTAAACCTTTTCCCAGGCTAATTGTCATGAGGGCCTAATGCGCTGCCATTGCGAAAGAGAGCGTGCGGATGAGGCGCTTTCACCGAGAACTCGGCCTAACTGGAAGATTTGTTCCAAAATGCTCCTATGATGCCTTAAGAAGCTGTCTATGTAGGCAGCTCACTAGGTTTTGGAGCGGCGACTGTTTGTGTGTGTGTGTGTGTGTGTTTGTGTGCGTGTGTGTGTGTGTGTGTGTGTGTGTGTGTGTGTGTGTGTGTATACTTATTTATATATTTTTGGTGTGTGACCTGTTAAACCCTACATTATGGGGACAAAATTTAATACCAGAAATGTTTGATCTTGTGTGGGGACATTTTTTTTATCCCCACGCAGAAAACAGCTAATAAATCATACTAAAACGTGTTTTTTGAAAATGTAAAAATGCAGAAAGTTTTCAGTTTTAGGGCTAGAGTTAGTGTAAGGGGAGATAATATACAGTTTGTACTGTATAAAAACATTACGCCTGTGGAATATCCCCATTTAGCTAAGTGTGTGTGTATGTGTGTGTGTGTGTGTGTGTGTGTGTTTCCTCTGGCAAAAAACACAATCAGAGTTATGAAGGTAATATGATGCCATAAAGAATCGGATGCGTAGGGTGAGATTTGTGGAAGTGTACATAAGATTGTGAGTGTAAAGTCAATGCACAAGAGCAGCTTTGTAAAGGTGTAAATCGCGTTTCATGATTTGCAGCGTTTTACTGTTATTCGTAAGAGTAATTCATGTATTGTGAAACTGCAGCTTCATGCTAACGCAAAATTAATATGATTTGTACTCTTCTGAGTCTTAATGTACGGCCAATAAGCATTGCACAGCGAACGGTGATTTGCAAGCAAAAACAACAGTTTAAAGAACTGCAACAGATTGAGTGCGTAGAACCAATGGATATGTGTGTGAAAAACAAACTGATGCAAATGTCTAAATGACTTGTTGTGTGCGTAGAAAAAGAAGCTGCCGAAATAACCCGATATGTACTGTTCCGTCTTTCTTTTATCTGCACTTACAGTTTTAGCGTGATTCTCTCACTCATTGAGTTTTGTAAAAGTCCAAGATCCTTCGAGAAATGAAATATCTATCTTCAGTGCTTAAGCCTCTTTTATATAAATCAAAATAAGTCAAATTCTCTCTCTCTCTCTCTCTCTCTCTCTCTGTGTGTCTTTCTTATTTTGAAGAAGTTTATACACTGTAAAAACTATTCCGTAAAATTTACAGTAAAAAAACTTCATCTGTGGTTGCCAGAAATTTACCGAAAAAATACAGTAGCAACATTTTAGGTTTTACAGACTTAACTTAAAATTTACAGTAATAAACCGTATTTCAATATCTGATATAATGTTAATTTACCAACCTATTGAAGTATTAATATCTGTTTTGTACCATTGTAATACACTGACAACCAACAATCTCAACAATAATGACAGTCACATGATCAATCAAAGCTCCTCACAAACAGTACTTCCACAAGAAAGTTAATACTAATATATAGAAGCTGCGCAGTGTCATTCACACAAACATTAAACACCATCATGGTAACACACAATGCAATAAACATTAATTTAACAACATTAAATGTAACATAAAACCCTAATGTACATAACTGATTAGAAAAAAACGGAGAAAACGATGAAGAAACAGTTATTTCAACAAAAATACATCAAATGTGAGCGTCACGCAGGGAATTGTGGGAATGTCAATTTACGTTTTTTTCACTGTAAATTATACAATGACTTGTTCTTTTTCACTTCCAAAAACTGTAAATATAACGGTATTTTACAGTAAAATTACATTAATTAGATCTATCACAGTTATTTACAGTATAAAGTAAGGAAACTTTCAGTTAACCAATTAATAGTTTTTCACTGTAGCATTTTTACAGTCTTTTACTGTTAAAATCACGGTAATTTTTTTACAGTGTAGTCACTATGAAATCAAAATTGACAATTCTTATTTTTTTATGGAATATTGCAGTATGTATTCTAAATTATTTATTGTGCACACCATTTTTGTTTTATTCGTGTGTCCTCATAATCTTGAATCAGAATAACTTCCCCTCCCTCTTGCAGTGACATCTCTTCTCTTCTCTGATGACGAGGGCGGGGCAACCTGTCACTCACATGAGATCCACCAATAGCAAACCACAACCATCCAATCAGTTCCCCACGAACAAACACAAGCCCCGCCCTACATTTATTCTTGTTCCAGAAGCGTTTCACTTGAATATACGTCACAATAGGGAAGAAAAGCTATAAAAACTTAACCTATAAAGACCTTAAGCACTGAAGATTTTTGCTGTATTTTACCCTTTTCACTTTTGTGTGTATTGACTTCTGCTCTGTTGTCACTTTACATGAAATTTGTTTGTTTCTTCAGACATTGTCTTGTTCATTTTATTCAGTCATTCAGGTGAGCTCACACATACACGTCGCAGCGAAACATTAGCGAAAGCCTTTCAAGGTTTAATTGCAAATATCTAATATGCATATTTTAAATATTAACGAGGGAATCTCTTTAAAAGCTCACTATGCTAGACTGTAAACTGTAATACAGTTCCCAAACTCATCCAGACGGTCTCAAGCTCTTTAAACGACGCATACTAACATTTAGAAAGTTCATTATTATTCATGCTAATGTTAGAGATGGTCATTTACTTTTCAACTAATAACCTTGAATATTCCTGCCCATTTTGCTAAAGCAAGTATCACTTTTATTTCTGGATAGTGATTTGAACAAACATTAGTTTGGTATTATCAATATATAATAGTAAACATTCATTAAAATAATTGTATACATAATACTAAAATAACATTTGTTATGTTAATTTATTATTTATATATTATTTATTCTTATTATTTATTTGTTTTATTAATTAATTAATACTTTTTAATTTTTATATTTTCAATTTAGTCCAGTGTTTCATAATTTTATTTGCTTTTAACTGTATATATTTCTATTTTTTTAATTTTAGCAAATTTTTTATAATTTTTTTTTTTTTTTTTTTTTTTTTTTTTTTTTTTTTTTTTTTTAATAATGAAATCAATTTTAAATAGTTTAGATAACAAATCACCATCAGTACTAGAATATCAATGTTACCTCACATCATGTGTCATGTTGTGCAGTTTTTATTACGTTTAGGCTGTAGAGACTAGAATATCACTGAGACTTCAGGACGGACTCTTTTGATGTCGGTCCGCCGACTAGAAAACACCTTAGCAATGCAATTAAAACCTTCCAGAACACGGGCAAACACCTCTCGTGCTTTCTTCAGAAAATGTGAAAATTAGTTCTGTACTCTACAGCTTTCATCCTAGCCCAATGTCCCTATTTAGAGCTAGAACACATTGTAAAGTGCTAATGAGTGTCTCTGTCACAGACTGAAGCACACTAGCAGGTTCAGGATCAGGTCATTAGGTATTCCTGTCACGCCGGTGTCCGCAGCACACGGCACACACAGAGCTGGGATAAATAGGTTTCAGCAGGCCTGAAGCCGGGACTCTCCGACTTTATCACCCGTGTCCGGCACGGTTAGCAGGGTGTGATCTCTGCTTCTTTTCTCTTTGTCTTGCTCTTTTCTCACACTCTCTCTCGTGCCCGTGTGAGAGAAAGTTCACACATGTGGTTCATAGAAGTGTGAGCTTTAGCCCTGCATAATCTTCTGCATTTATTGCATTACTACACTTTTAAAGGGATAGTTCCATCAAGGTTGAAAATTCATGTGTTTTTGTCACCAGGTCTCTTAGCGTGATCGAGTTACTATGTGTAGATGTACCTCTAGGAAAGCTTAAAGGTCCCATATTGACAACACTGAAATTTCCTGGCTTTTTTCATGATAGCATCTATCTAGGGGCATCTAGCATCTAGATATCTAGGGGCGATGAAACTACCATATAAGTTTCAAAACGGTCGATCCACAGACAAATGCACACAGCCTGCATAAAGTAGCTGTGCCTTTTCACGAGCCGTTGTGACTAGGGCTGTCACTTTTGTGGAAAAATCCTGTTCGATTTTTGAGACATAAGTGTTCATTGAATCGATTTTCCATGTCTAAAGATGTTTCCATTTTGAACGGCAAATATGGGCAAATCCACGGACAACTAAGAGCATCAGCTCGAACGTAAAGAGGCTTGAGATGCACAAGTCAGCAAATATTCCTGATGATTTATTGGCGTGAAGTTTCGTGCACAATGACAAACAGGTGTGCAACATTCTCGAAAAACAATAAGCCATAACATAAATGAAAAACATCACTGCCGTCTTCAACATGGCTGTGTTTACGATTAGAAATGTCAAACAAATTTCACCTTCGTAGGCGATTGTAGACCATACCCCGAATCTGTATCTGTACGCATGAGACTGTCTGAATACCGGCAGAATTCACAGTTTTGTTGTAAAAAGAGACACATTATGCAGAAGTATAATTTGCTGTTATGTGTGTGTGTCAGAGCCTTCAGTTGCTGTGTGACGCGCGTTCGCTGCGGGCGTATCGTGACGAGCTGGACGCGCTCCGAGAGAAGAAACGTTAAAATCGTTTCCCTATTTTCATTTTGAAACTTGTGTTGGTTGGTCCGATCAATTGTGCAATCGATTTTCGAACGTAAAGTGACTTCCGTATAAATGTGATGTCAGAACTACTCAGTCTCCACCCCCACCAATGATGGGTCACTCAGAAAACAACAGGCCAATCAGAAGAGAGGCTCATGAATATTAAGTAGACTGGCTAAAATCGGCCTGTTCTTGTCAGAGCTCCTGAGAAAGGAGCTGTAACAATATATTGAGATGTTTTTTGGTACTTATACCGCAAATATATATTCTTAAGGACATCAAAACCTAAAATAAAACTTCAGAAAGCTGTACAATATGGGACCTTTAACTTTATATGTGAACTGACTTGTACTCGTTTCCCAACTTGTTAACCTTTACAAACAACATTCTATGCATAATGCGTCATATAATTTGTTCCTCAGTTTCTAATTTGTTTATTTTGGTTGATAAATACTATGGCAGCACCATGGTCATGCTATGGTACTTTGATGTATACATGGCAATGCATACGTTAGTACTTCACAGAAAACCATGCACCTGAAGTATCATGTTTTAATGCTACCATGAGCCGTACCACGGTCTCGTTTTTTTAAATGCAAACAGCGGCATACTTAGAAACTAATTTAGTCTTTGCATATGCAGCTTACAGAAAGCATAACTGTATGCGTAAGCTAATTTGTTCCTCGTTTTACAAGCTGCCTAAGTTGTTCAAAAGCATGTCAAGCCAATTCTACACGGAGCCTTCAGCCCCAGTAAAACACAGTAAACATGCATCGAACTGCTTGCTGTTTTGCATTAGTGACAAAATGTCCACGCAGCGAGTTGAATCTAGGACATCAGACGAACAACTGTGGCGGCTGGTGCTTTTCAAGAGCCAAGACTTATCAATGACAAAATAATGTGTGCACACTTTATTTCAGTTTTGTTTTATTTATTGCTGCTTCTTAAAAGTTGGCAATATGCAATAATCCATATATATATATACAGGTGAAACTGAAATAATTTGAATATCGTGCAAAAGTTCAGTAATTCAACTTAAAATGTGAAACTAATATATTATATAGACTCATTACATGCAAAGTGAGATATTTCAAGCCTTTATTTGTTATAATTTTGATGATTATGGCTTACAGCTTATGAA
>FLSR01004888.1:5372210-5385437 GCA_900092035.1 Leuciscus waleckii | reverse complement strand
TACAACAGAAATACTATGGACCATGCCAGGAAAAATAAATATAAAGTTGTATTGTTTTGGTACGTGTGCAAAGAATTATCCCTTTTGATACTGTGTTATTGGTTTCTTTCCCTGGAAATTAAGCCGAAGCCACATGTAATATATCTCTGGTTTGATCACGTCCCAGTACAGTTGAATCCAGATGCATCCAGACATCATTCAGATGCACAAAACACACACTTTTAATATCTCAGCGGCTTCCGTAATGTGATTTCTGCCGTCTCACAAATGCACCAAGTTTGCAGAGTTTCTCTGATTGAGGAGAATCTGTGGTTGCGTTTGAGAATAAAGCCTGAAGGGTTTGATCATTAGAACTTTAAAAGACGGCGATAAAGGAGTCGATGCACAGAAGCGCAACTGATTTAATCCGTCGTCTTTGTGTAAAAGGAGTTATACTACTCTTAAAAGCAGTGTCCCAAGTGACTGACGCAATATCCACCGTGCTTTTGTAACAAAGCGCACACATGCATGCGTTCTGCATTTATACCGACGCTCTAAAGCTGTTTTTATCATCCTGATTTATTAAACACGCCACTCGCCCTCGCGGCCTCCCCGCCTGACCTCGATTCAGTCGGAGGAAGAATCAAACCGGAAATATCTTCAGTCCGCGCATTTCCAGGGATGTTGTGCAGCTGTACGAGAGCGGATCTGTCTCCGGTTGAGCGGATCAGGACCCCTGTCGCGCGGGATGAAAGCCGTCACGGGTCGAGGAGGAAAAAGAAGCGATTTCCCTCTTCTTTGGAGTGTTGAAAGACTTGCATCTCCCCTCCCCGTGTCCCATGAGCCTCCTCGGTTCGGGGAGTCACCTCCTTTGCCAGGTACACAACAGGAGCACGACTCCTCTCTGAGCCGCGCAGAGCTGAACTTTTTCAGGGGAAGAAAGGGAAGACGGAAGATTAAAAACAGCCCTGTGATGTGGAGAGCCGAGTCGCCTCCTGAGGATTCCTGGCATAATAATTTAAATGATCAAATGATCCAGAGAGACTTGTTAGCGCAGAAAAGCCTCCTAGTTGGCCCCATGGGCCCTTCACTGAGACACATGCATTGCAAAACAGCTCCTCTGTTGTGCTAAAGAATCTCACCTTTTTTATATACATATATATGCTATTTCTTTTTCTGGGTGACTTTTTATCCTCTTCTACTTGGTTGGATTTGTCTAGATAAGTATTTGGGAGTAAGTTAAGCAGCTGAGGTATGTGGTTTTTAGGCCTGATATCGAGGGAATATCTTGATTCGTTACTGATGTGGGATTTTTTTTGGGAACAGTTCAACAATAAGGATCCATTTGTTAACATTAGTTAACTACATTAACATGGAAATAACCATGAGCAATACTTCTTAAGCATGTATTAATCTTAGTTACTAATGCATTATTAAAACAAAAAAATGAATATGTTGATATTAAGCAAATGGATTGCTCATTGTTAGTTAATGCATTGAGTAATAGGGCCTTATTGTAAAGTGTTACTGATGTTTTAAAGAGGAATGATGACAAATCAAATGAGCCAATGAGCAAAATCCAGTCATTTCAATGGGAATCCACAGGATCTGGAGTTTCATAAGAGGGTTTAATATTTCCGCACAGATTCTGATCTTGTTAAAGTTGGTTTGGTGTGAGCGGTGTTACATGAATCGCTACACTATTGACTGTGGACAACGGCGCTGTTTTCGCCCAGTAACCGCGCTCTGATTTAGCTTTATGTCTCTTTGAATGTGTGTGTTGGTACAGATCCGGCTCCGCTGCTGGAAGCCACACAGGAGCGACTGGCGGATCTTCAGCGTTCGGCCCCTGAAGGAGAGGCTCTGGACACACACATCTCTGAGAACTGGAGGAGACACCTGGAGTGCCTTGACAAAGCAGGTCAGAGTCTACACACACACACACACACACACACACACCAAGTGTAATGTACTGTGTGTGTGTGTGTTCTGGTGTGGTTATGAGTAATAAACCTCTCTCTCGCCGTTCTACCCGTCACAGAGAGTGAAGGCAGTGCGGATCAACCTCATTATCCTGATGAAAATTTGGGCAGATGTGCGAAACCTCCACGACACACGCAAACAGCAGCTCTGTCGCCCGCAGCCAATCAGATGAAGACCAGAGGAAGAACCGCACTGAGAAACAACCACGACCATTACACCCAGAGAGAGAGAGAGAGAGAGAGAGAGAAAAACACTGTTTCTGGTGGAATAGCAAATAAAAGAGAGATTTCAGCCTTTTTAAAATTCTGATTGAAAACAAGTTGGGAGTTTTTGACGACACATGCAGAGCAAGTGTGAAAATATAACATACTTTCACAGACACAAACATTTGCCTGATTCTCTAACTGGGGACTTTTGATAGATTTATAATGTAACTTCAGACTAACCTTAACCAAAACATGATTTAGGAATTGATTGTTGAATTACTTTGTGCATATCTATTCATACACATCTATGTAACCGTATAATGATTACTGGAGACTTTCAGTGTGATTTAGTTCAGATCATCATAGATGTTGTAGATCAATCATAACACAGACTGAAGTAGGTCGACAGGCTCATGGTAATATATCCAGTGCTTTTGAGAAATGTTAGACATTTACATTTACATTCATGCATTTGGCAGACGCTTTTATCCAAAGTGCTTACATTGCATTTCAAGTACACATTTACATTCTTATCAGGTCTTGTCTAATAGACATATATACTACTGTTCAAAAGTTTTGGGTGGGTAAGATTTTTTTATGTTTTTTTAAAGATGTTTTAAGGCTGCATTTATTTGATCATAACTAAAGTAAAAACAATAATATTGTGAAATTGTCACAGGGCTGGTTGTATAAACACAATAAGGTAATATTTAATAAATCCAACGCGTAATTCGAACAGGAACAGAGCCACACACAACACCTCCACAAATGCCGACACCAGACCTGAACTGAAACAGAACTGAACAGATGTACAGCTGATGATGATGATGATGATGATGATTGATGAGTGCACAGCTGAACAGAATTAGTGCCCGTGACAACAAATGAGTGACGAAGGCAGACGATGATGAAACATAACGAGTCCAAACTAACGTGATCGTGACTGTTTTCTATATGAATATATTGTAAAGTGTAATTTATTCCAGTGATCAAAGCTGAATTTTCAGCATCATTACTTCAGTGTCACATGATCCTTCAGAAATCATTCTAATATGATGATTTGCTGCTCAAGAAACATTTCTGCTGCTTCATATTTTTGTGGAAATCATAGGACATTTTTTAGAGTTTTTTTAAAAACACTATTAATTTGAAAAATTTGTAACATTAATGTCTTTAATTTCACTTTTGATCAATTTCATGCCTCCTTGCTGAATTAAATTCGTTAAATTTTTTTTAAACGTAATTTTTTTTTAAACGTACTGACCCCAAACTTTAGAACAGTATTGTAACTTTATAATGTTTTAAAATATTTCCTTAACACTGTTAGGTTGCACTTGTTATTCCAAAGAGAATGTGGCCTGGTTACAATGTTACAACGTTTAAATAACTGTGTTTAGAACACACAGAGGAGGAGCCTGTAACCGTGGAGACGGGGGAGGCGTCGACCCAGCGGCCCATGATGACACCAAACGGCACACAGAACGCCCCGCTCCAAAACCACCAGGACCCGCAGGAAGGGATGTAACACACTGGAAATCTGACAGAAGAAGTCCCCATGAAATCAAAATTTAAATTTTTCGGCTTTTAGTATTTATTAGTCTTACTGTTGTCTATAAGCTAGTTTGGTCCAAAATAATGACAAAATTTGCATTTAGAAGATATAAGCGTTCAAAAAACACAGTCTCTCACTTCCACCAATGTGATCAATGATTTTGATGACATCAGCTTCTGATCAGATTTTCTGTCCAATCAAATGCTCTCTAGAATCTGAAGCCCCGCCCCCTACATTATAAATAGACGCTGAAGCTGGAGCTGAAATCAGTCACTTGTTCACACATTCACTATTTTCTACATGGTGAATGGCACATAGTGCACTATCTAGGGGATAGGGAACGATTCAACAGCTTTGGCTTCTACTGTCTTCCTGTTTTAGTGGAAATTACGTCAAAACATTAAACAATACTGCGCATATCATGGCTTTACTGCATACTGTGCTGTATATGTACACAAATATATATAATACATTTGTTGTTGCATGACCTATGCATGTTTAATTCAGTGAGTGGTGTCTAGTTGTTAAGTATCTAGTATAATTTTTTTTATTAAATTATAATTTTATCAGATTTTCAATACAATTTTATGTAAAAATGTTAAGAATTGTGACTGATATGCAAATTCATTGCATTATGGGATTCCACATCTCACACAGTGCTTATACACGTCACATTTCGCAAACTTTACACACTGCAGAAGTGGTATGAGTAGTGTGCTACTATAATCCGGCGCCGAATAAGATGTTCACATGAAATCAGCTGTTGGTTTCCAGAGATCCATTCAAGCGGCTTCATCATTCCTCAGCACGGGTTTCAGTCACTTCCTGTTCTGATCTCTAGTTCTGCTTTCCACAGGGAGGAACATGAATCAGACATTTCCCTGCCTGTCAGACTCGGCCAGGCTGAGGACCGGATCAAAGCGCTTCAGTCATGTAAGATCCAGATCAAACACTTGAGGTCATCTGGGGCTTGATATGAGGTCAGAGGTAGTAATTGCACCCGTTCTGTCTCTTACAGCGCTGACCTCGGCCCGAACAGAGCTGCAGGAGCTGAGGTGTAAATACGACAAGGAAAAGGCGGAAAAGTAAGACACTTAATCACTGTGGCGACTGAAAACGTGTGTCCATATTATGCTAATGTTTGTTGTGTTTCCTTTCTTTGGATTCGTTGGGATCTTCATGATTTCATCTCAAGCTACATGTTTGATTTGTCTGAAGCGGAGCATCTATTTTCCCCTCTGTTGCTTCTGTGGAACATGGTTTACGGCACACAAAACCTCCATTACCATTTCCAGTCTCATCCCAAATTTAACTTCTCTGATCTTAGCTAATAAAGGGTTAAAGTTAGTCAAATACACAACCTAAACCAGCTGACATGGGTTCAAAATCTCCCCAGACTAGCACTTTTGGTGCGCACACGTCAGAGTTCGGGTGCATTGCATTATGGGATACCGCATCTGTTATGTACTTCACAAAATACTTTGCACATATACACTACAGGTCAAAAGTTTGGGGTCGGTAAGATTTTTTATGTTTTTAAAAGAAGTATCTTCTGCTCAGCAAGGCTGCATTTATTTGATTAAAAATACAAACAAAAACAGTAATATTGTGAAATATTATTACAAATTAAAACAGCTATTTTCTATGTGAATATACAGTAAAGTGTAATTTATATCCTGTGATCAAAGCTGAATTTTCAGCATCATTACTCCAGTCTTCAGTGTCACATGATCCTTCAGAAATCATTCTAATATGATGATTTGATGCTCAAGTAAACATTTATGATTATTATCAGTGTTGAAAACAGTTTTTTACATTTTTATTTCATGATGCTACCCAATACCTAAACTTAACAACTACCTTACAAACTATTAATTAATAAGCAGTAATAAGGAGTTGATTGGGGCAAAAGTTGTCGTTAATAGTGAGAAATGGACCCTAAACTAAAGTGTGACCAAAATAAATGTATTGTGTTTAATAATAAACTGTTTTTAAAGTGTAAAAATGAATAACTTTTATTTTTAACTTTATTTATTAAAATATAAAAATGTAAATAAATATTGTATTTAGTAAAATATTATGTAAATACATGTAAAATCATATTTAATATTATATCATGTACATGTATGTAAAATATTATAATTACATATTATATAATGTTATATACACATGTAAAATAAATTTTTCATATTTTTAAATAAAAAAAATGTATACATTTGTAAAAAAAAAAAAAAAATTGTAACTATATGTTGTCATATCATGTACTTAAACTCACAAAAGTCTAACAAAAGTCTTGCATTTTTAGTAAGACATGGCTGGAAGTAAGAACTTCAGATATTAATCCAGTTCATTAGGATAAAGATTCATCAGACTGATTCAAACTGGCAACTTTCAGAGTTTATTTGAGTGATTCATTAAAATAACTTGTTTATAAGATTAAATATTCCGAACTGGTTGCGATGGGAGAGAAAGATGTAACGTCACAGTTTCTTTCACCATCACTGGATATATCGGAAAACACTGATGTTATACATTGCTAAAAGCATTGCCATGTAAATCACATCACCGCACCGAACGCAACTCCAGTATTTACACTGGGGTCCACATGAATCTGCCTAAAAAGGGTCCTTGCGCTGCACTCCAGAGAAACCCGTAAACCACAAATAGAAGAAATAAATAACTGAACAAGTTCAAAAGTTCTTAAGGGAGACACTGAAGTCACTAAAATGCAAGGTTTGCTGTCATTAGAGTCGAGTGAGTCATATCTTATCTAGCGCTGTGTTCGGCATCATCGTATCCCAACATGCCCACACACGCGTGCGCTCGGCACAATCAGAGAGCTCTCATTTGAATAGCGTCTCGGGGAGATTATTCATAAGGTTTGTTTGAAGTTCAACGGTTTCCTCTCAGCCATCAGGGAGTTGATTTTCAAAGGTGGAGAGGAGCGGAATAAAGAGAAGTGAAAGATTGATTAAACATGTGAGTCTCTGAGGTTACGCTAAACAAAGATACCTTCTCAATTAGACGAGATTCGCTTTAAGAGCACAATCAGAGAAATTTAGTCTGAAGAGAGGGCCGTTCAGTGCGCTCGCGAGCCTTTGAGTTTCTCAGTCTGTCTATAAGTCGAGATCGCTAATGCAATCGTATCATCAGCGCCCGTTGTTTGCAGCAGAAAGAGAATCAGAAACAGAAATTAAAAAATATACTTTTGTTCTGAACTAAACAAAGCCATCTCAGGTCTACCACATCAGAACCGGACCAGATTTATTTCAGGTTTATTAATATGATGTTCTGAGACGAGCAAATATATTAAAGGACAGGGAGTTTAAGAGGTCTGCATGAGCATTAAGTTGTATATGAAATAATGTAATAGTATTTAAGTTGTAATTGTATTTTACATATACACTACTGGTCAAAAGTTTAAGAACGGTAAGATTTTTTATGTATTTAAAAAGAAGTCTCTTCTGCTCACCAAGGCTGCATTTATTTGATAAAAAAAAAACAATAAAAAAAAACCCAGTAATATTGTGACATTTTAAAATGACTATTTTCTATTTTAATATATTTTAAAATGTAATTTTAAATCAAAAAGTTGATTGATTTATTTGATTTCTTTCGCCCCAAAATAAAATTAAAATTCTTACTGACCCCAAACTTTTGAAGGGTAGTGTTTAATATTACAAAAGCTTTCCATTTCAGATAAACGCTGTTCTTTTGAACTTTTTATTCATCATAGGCTTAAGAATGTAAAATATGGTCATGCAGAATAAGGCATTAATATGTGCTTTATAAGTACTAATAAACGGCCAATATCCTAGTAATATGCATGCTAATAAGCAAATAGTTAA
The DNA here is from genome assembly GCA_900092035.1 of Leuciscus waleckii. Taxonomy (NCBI): domain Eukaryota; kingdom Metazoa; phylum Chordata; class Actinopteri; order Cypriniformes; family Leuciscidae; genus Leuciscus; species Leuciscus waleckii. Next base: position 5,377,869 of record FLSR01004888.1, on the reverse strand, counting down.
TATTGAGAATTGGACCCTAAACTAAATGGTTACCTTTATTTTTTATATTTATCGGAATTAGGGTTTTAGTTCATTCATAGCATCAGGGGTCTGTTGACTATCTATCGCTGTTCTTTATTACTTTACATGTAACATTTTTTGATATTTTGGGGATATTTAATTTAATTTTATCAATCAATAAATTCCTCTTGAAACAAACTTTGTTGTATTATTTTAATTTAATACTGTGAAGCTGCTTTGATACAATCTGTATTGTGAAAAGCGCTATACAAATAAACTTGACTTGACTTGACTTGACATTTAGCTTGGAAATCTACAGTTTCCAAACGACTTTCTCTGGTGAAAAAACTTTCGTTGGTGGCCGGTACTAAGTGAACCTGTCGCTCTGCACTTTTCATCACTCCGTGTGCAGTCGCGTGCGAGCATGAGCCGTGCTGGTGGTCGGATGTTTAACGTGTGGTTTGTGTCTTCCAGAGTGGAGGAGATGGGAGCTCTAATGGTGAACCTGGAGAAGGCCAACCAGGTGAGTGTGTGCCCTCCTCTCAGCCTCTGATTGAGACGCTGTCGTCGTGAAGATAATCACCTTCCTAATCAAGCTTTGAGTTTAATTAGACCCTCTTCCTCCCCCACCACCCTCCTCGTCCTCGCTCTCGCAGACCCGTGATTACCCGCCACTCTTTCCCATGATGCCGTGCGAGCGGCGGAGGACAGGAGAGAGAGAGATGTGGCGAACGAGGAGGGCTGTTAGTTACTTCATTGCGCTGATTGCTTCCTTTTTTTCCACTGTGATTTGCTTTTTCTCCCTTTGCCAGCAGCTCTTAGATAAATGATTCGAAAATGAGTCATTAATTAGCAGGCCGAGTGTGACAGAGCAGGTAAACAGTTTGAGAAGAAAGTGCCTGCAAGTAAACACGCACCTCAGCAGAACGGAGCAGACGTGCGCTCGCTCTCGCTGTTTTACCTGCGGATGTTTCTCGCCACCTGGAAATCTCGTCTGATTGGGCTTTCGAGGGCGTTCTTCTTCCGTTCGGCCTGATTGTTCATTTGATTATGGATCTCTGGGAATGTTTGGCCCTGATTTGTATTGATGCTCAAATTGCCCTGTATTTCACTAAACAACAGTCTGATTAACATTGATGAAAAAAAGGAAATCATTGCATGCAAAATATCAAAGTGAGCATCATTTATTTTCAAGAAAGACACTTTGTCAAAAAACTGTTTGAAATGATAAAACAGTGCAAATCAAGACTAAAAGTATTAACACTAGAGTTCTACTTATAAACGTGTGAATGCTATTGTGTTAGAAATAAAGTATCAAAGCAAGTGTCATCCGTGCTCAAATGCTGGAGGAGCTTTTCTGGGAACTACGTCCTCCTGGGAAGCTCCTGTGTACGAGTTGGGAAGTCATAATTATGATTCTCGTTCAAGTGATTTTGGTCTTAAAGTGTTTGGGAAGTTCATATTTTTCTCTCTCTCTCTGTTTTCATCTTATTGAAAAAGACAGGAAGCACTTTTTAGCATTGATGCAAAGATGTACATTAGATGTGCAATTGAAATATGTCTTAGTAAGATGATATTTACTAAGATCAAATGTTTTATGATCAAAGCTCTGTAGTTTTAAAACATATAATGCAATGCAATACAATTATGATTGATAGATGAACAAATAAACCTTCCTCAAAAGCCTGATGATCATATTTGATACTCATGTTTTTTTTGTTTTTTTTATTTAACAATTTTTATTGAATTTCTATTAAACCATGTAGCATTTTCTACAACACATGTTGGACCACATGGATACTCATGTTTGAACATTAATTTTTGAACCTCAGTTGCTTCAGTCCAGTAAGTGTTCATCTAGCAATATTACTAACGATATAAAAGTTATTCTTATGTTTACTTCATACAAATCCCTGCAGATTTCACATCATAAAGACACGTGAACCACAAAAGAGTAAGGAGGACATTTGTACAGTTACACTAAAACGCCTTTTACTTGCTAAAAAATTATAAGATGACAGAAGGCATGTAGTTGATTGTGTGCAACAGTTTTATCCTCAAAGTTTTAGATCATGAGGATAATTTAAATTTAAATAATTTTTTGATTTTTCTGACTATTATTTGAGTGTGATGCAAGTGTCTAAAAACTTCTTGGGGTTTACGGTACAAACACAAGCTGGATGTTCAGCTCCTCTAAAGTTGTCCAAACTTGTGTGTTTGATGTCAGAGAGCAGATTTGGCCCAGAGGGAGGTGGAGAGGCTGAGGGAGCAGCTCGCCGGCACTCAGAGCACTTCTAAAGGGACCGGCCCGTCAGAAGACCGACCCAAGGAGGTAAAGACCCGAGTCTCGCTTTGAGATGAAAGCCGGACGACTCGCCTCGCCACAAATTGCCACCTTAACATGTCCAATCTGAAGTGGGAGGAAATGATCACTTGCTCCCACACCACTGGAACCTCATTAGTGGCTCTTTGAGGCGACGTGATTATAGGAAGCCAGAGAGCAGGATGGTATTTTGAAGTTGAAAAGAGAGTTTCATGTTCCCCCTGATCTCCTCCTTTTCATTGGTGGTCTCAGGAGAGGGAGCGCGAGGTGCGAGACGAGGGCGCGCTGTCACGGCTGGAGGTGGTGCTGTTCTCCAAGGACAGAGAGATCCTCAGACTGCTCGAGAACTTCCAGAGACTCCAGTTCACCTTACAGGAAGTCCAGACTCGTCGCCAATCAGATTGCAGAGCTGGAGCGGCAGCTGGCCTATAAGTCAGAAGCTATAGAGGTGAGAGCAAATCAAACTTCATTCATGTAGCTATAATATGAGGTCAGTGTATTATAGTTTAAAAGTATGCTTTTACCACCCGCTTAATTGTTTCTATGTAACTCGATAACCACTGTTGCAGATTTGTTTAGGTTTAAAGAGGCGCATTTCCTTCATTAACATTTTCCACCTCTTGCATGTTGTTTATTACATATTTTTGGCTAATTTGATTATGATTTCAGATTTCAGTCATATGCATTTACATATATATGCATAGAATTCTCAGCTCCATTTTACTATGTTTACATTTACAGCACTTTTATCTAAGGCGACTTACATTACATCCAAAAGTCCAGAGATTCCATCACGTGTGTAAAATAGTGCAAAAAATTGTGTAAATTAACAAACTTTGTGCTCTTTCTGTAAACTGACATTCAAAAGTTTTTTTTAAAAGAAATTAATATTCACTAAGCATCAAAAGTGACACAAAAAAGACATTTATAATGTTACAAAATATTTATATTTTCAAAAATTTCAAAAATAAAATGTATCAGTTTCCACAAAAATATGAAGCAGCACAACTGTTTTCAACATTGATAATAATCAGAAATGTAGAATGATTTCTGAAGGATCATGTGACACTGAAGACTGGAGTAATGATGCTTTGATCACAGGAATAAATTATATTTTAAAATGTATTCACATAGAAAACTGTTCTTTTTGAAATTGTAATAATATATCAAATAAATGCAGTGTCTGTGAACATAAAAGATGATGTAAAATGTAGCAATTTTTCATGCATTTTTAAATCAGTGTGTGTTTCTTATAAATTTTGCACGAAACCAGACAGATCAGACTATGTGTGTGTGTGTGTGTGTGTGTGTGTTTCCGTTCACGGATGCGTCACTAAACTTTTCCCTTCTGTCTTTGAAGTACCTTGTAGAAGGGTTATTATAGTTAACTAAAACTAAAACCATAAAAAATTTGTAAAAAATTGTTACTTGAAGTAAAATAAACTTTAACTGAAATAAAATAAAATATGTAAAAAAATTACTGAAATTATTTTTATAAACTTTTTATTTTATTTCAGCTGGTTATCAAAGCAACATTTCTCATTTTCATTTAGTTTAACTTGATCTACTGAAATAAAAAATTATATAGACTTTTTTTTTTTAAATATAACTAATAAAAATGACAAACACACAAAATTACATTTTCTTTACTAAAATTACAATAAAAGTGGAAAATATATCAAAATATATATATAAAAAAGAAATCTGAGTGATATTAAAATAAAATACAGCTAGACATTTCATGTGGTAAAATATGTTATGTAAAATATGTGCTAAATTGTATCAAGCTAAAGTATATATTTAGTTTGTATTTTTATTTATTAATAATGTTTCTTATCAAATTAAATCATTACTAATAATGTGTATATATGATTTATATGGTTTTTTATATTAAATTAATCATTCATTTAAATTTAAGTTAGTGATCAAATTAAAATGTAATATTACAAATATTTTTGTTTAATAATTCGAAACTGTATAAATTACTTTTATTGAATTTTTATTATTTATATATATATATATCAATATATATTTATATTTATATACATGTAATTATAAAATTTATTTAATTATATGAATTTTATATATTTAGTTTTTTTTATCATTGTTATTAAATAAAGTTATTCAAAAAAAATGTTTTAATTAATAATTATTTATATTTAGTACTTTATTTATTTAATAGTTGTGTTTATATGGCTCATCTAGTCAGATTTTAGAGAGATAAATCTCAGTTTTTCCAGATAAACATGTATGTTCTCTCTCTGTCTAAGATGAGGGTCATTCTGAGGACTCCAGCAAGAGCGTGAGTCGCCCGGCGGGGTCGTTCTCCTCTCCTCCGGGAACACTGCCCATAGATGGGCGCACTTCCTCCAGCCCAGGCGCGCCCGTCACTGACACGCCCTCCTCCACCCACGAGCTGCCCCGCCCCTTCTCAGTGTCACCCTTCTCAGGCGAGAAACACCCCGGAGACCAGCTCCTGCAGAAGCAGCTCCTGTCTCCACTCTTCAAGAAAGATGGCTCCTCCATCATGGCCTTCCCCACCGCCCTCTACGCCGCCAAAGCGGCCCTCATGTCAGCCAATCAGAACGCCTCTATGCCAGTCGCGATGGAGACCGGCATGCCAAGCGACCAATCGGAGAGCGGGAGCTCAGGGGGAGGAGACGACGACCAGGTGGACACAGCAGAAATCGCTTTTCAGGTCAAAGAGCAGTTACTGAAACACAACATCGGTCAGCGTGTGTTCGGTCACTACGTGCTGGGCCTCTCACAGGGTCGGTCGCGAGATCCTGGCTCGACCCAAACCCTGGAGAAAACTCACCGTCAAAGGCAAAGAGCCTTTCATCAAGATGAAGCAGTTCCTGTCAGATGAGCAGAACATCCTGGCTTTACGCACCATCCAGGTTCGCCAGCGAGGTGAGTGAACCCGACCGACCCAGAGAAGCTGTGACACTCATTACAGTGGCGGTGGGACAGTCCTGCCTTTCAGTTTAAAGATGCAGTCGCCCTACTGACATCACAACACATCAGTTATTACATTACAAACACATTCCCTATACCAACCTATATATATGTGTATACAGGTGAAACTTAGAATTAGAAAAATTTGAATATCGTGCAAAATATATTATATAGACTCATTACATGCAAAGTGAGATATTTCAAGCCTTTATTTGTTATAATTTTGATGATTATGGCTTACAGTCTATGAACATTTTAAAAATTTCTGATATTTTGAATTTGGGGTTTTCATAAGCTGTAAGCCATAATCATCAAAACTATAGCAAATAAAGGCTTGAAATATCTCACTTTGCATGTAATGAGTCTATATAATATATT